>CATIWR010274206.1:0-80815 GCA_949677035.1 Omphalea diandra
TATATATATATATATATATATATATATATATCTGTGTGTGTGTGCGAAATTTCTATAAGTCTAGTTTCATGCACTTAAAATAATTTGCAAATTACAATTTTCTAAAAGAAGTTACGACCATTTAAGCGAAGAAAGATCAAATATGTTTGGTCTATACCTAACAAAATGAGATCTAGAAATTCTTATAAATTTTTCTTAAGATTTATTTTCTATTTGTTAAGGAGAGACTTAAGTGGTACTACTCTATCATTTTAAGGTTGTCTTAACTTCAAAAATTGAGCATATGATGTCTAATTTTTTCCTATGCTAAAATGAACAACTCTAGATATGAAGTTTCAAGTATATATTTCCAATTATATTTAGGTTACTAAATAAGAAGGATTGTAAATGATTTTCCCATTCTAGGTAGGATATCATTAGTGTAAATAGAGTTAAAAGCAAGGGAAAATACATCATTGGCACTATGGATAACAATTAACATAACAATAACTTAAAGAATTATTTGAATGCAAATAGGATTTCTATCAATTAGATTAGTCTCTTGACTTGATCTCATTAAAATACAGTTTTTTTTTCCTTCTTTTCTTTTAAAGTTGTAGCCATGTTTCATGATAATTCACTACTAAAAAAAATGAATTTAGAGACCACAAAATGTGGTCTCTAAGTAGTCACTAACCAAGGGAGCAACCACATTTTATGGTCGCTAGAACACTAGTCACAAAATGTTTAGTGACCACGAAATGAATGTGGTCGCTAAGACACCAACCACGTTAGCAACTACATGATGTGATCTTTATTTAGAGACCAATTATGTGATCACTAAGCAATCTCTTTGTGGTTGCTAAATGTTGACCATGGGAGATCATAGGGGACTATTTAGAGACCACATAGTGACCGTATTATGTGGTCTCTACTTAGAGACCATAAATAATGGTTCCTAAATAGTCTTTTTATTTTAGAGATTTTTCTAATTTATATTTTTAAAATTATTTATCAATATTTTTTAAAAAATTAATGTTGCATTTATATTTAATGGTATTATTTCTCTAATTAATTCTTTATTCTAAAATTAAATATACAAAATCAAAATTAATAAATAATCAAAGCTATTTTATTAGAAAGAAATAATAATATATAATTACATTCAAATCAAATATACATTATATCCAAATCAAATATACATAATTGTAATGAATGAACAACCCACTACTAAATATAAGAAAAAAAAAAAATAGTGATAGCACTTTTTTTTTGTTACTCTTCTTTCTTCTAAAGACACTAATTAGTAGTACTTACTATTGCTAGATTATTACTTTCACATGCGACATATTACCTCTTAGACTTCACAAGGATTAGACACTAGCAGGTGGCATAGGTATCTACAAAAAAAGTTAATTATAATGGGCAAAGCAGTTAGAAATAATAAAAGAAAGATATATAGCAATTGAATAGAACATAATTAGTGCTGCTCATTGGAGTATCAAAGAATGCACAGAGAGCTTTGATCCAAGATTAAAGTGGAAAAACATATATAGCTTCAATATCTCTATAATAAGCAAATTAAGAAAAACATATAAACAATAACAATGAAAAGTAAATGAATTGGTGTCCTAAAACGCCCCTCATCAAATTTCCTAAAGAATTCCTATTAGACAAAATTATTATTAGTTTGTAGCCTCTAAGCCAATGCACCAAACATTCTTAGATCTCACCAATAATTACTAGAACAACAAAGAACACATTCATTTCTAGCAATAATCAACACTAAAGATATTTCTAAAATCAAAACAAAGCCAATCAATGCATCAACACAATATCCAAACGCATATTACATTTATTTAAAAAAGAAAAATCCATCTTCATTAAAACAAAACAAGGACCAATCAGTATTCAAAAAACATAATAGAAATTGGCCATGTAATATTGTTGTTCACTATCAAAATTCAAATAATTTGTGTACTTAAAATATTATTTGTATAAATGGGTGGAAAATATAAATGCAACTTTGTTCATTAAAATTACCCACCATAAGACCGAATATTGGAACATTTTGTATGTTATTCTACTACAAGTTTTTGAGTTATTTATGGTAATATTGGATATTGGTATAGATGCTTGCTATCTATTGGTATCAATCTATCCATCAACTAAAGGATAAATTAAACATCCTCTTTTAAGCCATCTTAAAATAATGTGAATGCCTTGTATCATATCAAAAACTAGATGTGAATAGTGTAATGTGTTGGCATCAGTGCAATTCATGAGTTGCAGGCTTTCTTTAAAAACATACATATGCCAGTAAATAAGTATAATTGCAGTCCCTTCACACCTAAAACTAGATTGGAAAGGCTTCAACACTTCAATAGGTTTTTCAGTCCTACTCCAATTAAGGAGTTAGGTGATGATATTAGAGAGCTAGAGCACTTTGCAAATGATTCTATTTCAATAAAAAAAAGTATAATATAATAGAACTAACAAATCAATTGCATACATGATTATTTCTCATAATTCAAAAAATGCTCCTTATTATAAGCTAATTAGAATTAATTAAACAAAAAATCCAAATGTAATAGTTAATAATCAAAGTGCATTAATTTCTATAAAACATAAAGATAGAACTTGAAAGCCTATGGTATTTTTTAATAATAAAATGAAACTCCATATGTAAGCTATTGGCCTCGCAAGTAGACTACTTCAAGAATCCAACACTAAATCATCTTAAAAATATACCAACCTTGTTTCCTCAAAATTAATCAAAGTTATGTCACCAAAAATAAGCTCACATTAATAACGATACTTGGCACAAGATGCAATATGTAACAAACAAGTGCATTATACCAAAACTATAAAGTATAACGTTATACCAAATATTATCTCAAACAAAGCCATATGGTACTTAATATGATGAATTTCATCACATTTACCAACCATATAAAGTGGTTGCTATTTAGAGATCATAATTTGTGGTCTCTAAATAGTTGTTATACTTGGCGCCGCCTTGTGATATCAAATATAATGATCACATCTTAGTGGTCGCTAATTTAACTACCACTTTGTGATCTCAAAGTAGTAGCTAAATCACCCACTTTATTTTCCCTCCACATTTAGTATACACTTAGAGACCACTCTATGTGGTTGCTATATGTTTGGCTAATTTGTGGTTGCTATTTAGTCACAAAATGATTGCTAATTTCATTTTCTCTCATCTAGACTCTAAATGATAGTAGTTGATTGCTAAGTCATAGCTAAATAGTGGGCACATTCATGTGATAACTAAATAAACATTCGTGTGGAAGCTAAATATGGTCTCTAAATCAATTTTTTTCTATAATGATTATGAGAGCTTTATTTTTATGGTGACAAACTGATTTTCTTAACTAAAGTGTTGATGTAGCTTTATCTTAATTATTTAATTTAAATGATTTGATTTTCTTTAGTCATGTAGGTGTTTACTATTATAATTAATGTTATCAAATACTTGAATGCTATTTCATTAATAGTTTGCTATAGGTTATGTTCAAAAATGGAATATTTATAATTTGAAAAATATAGTGAACACCAAGAAATTAATTAGATTTAAAAGATTACTAATTTGATTCATGTGATTGTTAAAGAATAATAAAAATCTTAAAAAGTTGTTGGATGAATTAAATATCACCTTTCATAAGTTAGGTAAATAAAATATTGCAACACTCTTGATATAGACTTTAAAACATAATATTATGTAATTTAGGATTATTCAACCATTGCATTTCGATTATCAATCATTAAAGTCAAGTAGGATAGATTAAGTGAAACCAGTTGTCCTACTATTTTGTCATCTTTGGTTTATTTTATTAAACTTATAGCTATTTTCACTGATCAATTGTTTAGTTTAATTATAAATATCATTTTTATTAGTTTAAATAATAATAGGGTTAATATAATTTTGATAATTAATAAATAAATTTTCATCTTACTTCTTAAAGGGAGGACTAAAAAATAGCTCTTAGCTTGATTCTAGGTTAAAGGTGAATTTCTTATATAGATATAGTAAGTAGGATATAGATAGGAAATTGGAAATTTTCTCAATTAAAGAACTTACAAAATGATTAATATTTGTTGCTAGCTTTACCACTACACTTCCAAGGTTTGCCTCTATATCTTTATTCCAATTCCATCTAGCTGCCCCCATTCTCTTGGTTCTTTCATAGATAACATTCCCCTATCTTCTCTCCTTTGTGCCTCCCCCTTTGGTCGAGACACTATGTTCCTCTTTTGCTGATTCTTACAATTCAGACATTCATCATTTAATGGAAGTTGTTAAAGCCTTTATATAGGGAGCTTATTATTTTCCCTTCTTTTTTTAATGAGTCGCTCTTATCATATAATCCATAGATATAATGAAACCATAATAGATAAGAGGAATGATACTTTACTCATTATTCTATCACTTGGGCGATTTATCCACATGCAAATTATATTTATCATGTATGACCTCGCTACTTCCACTACCTCTTTTGCTTTATTCAAAGCTCTACATCCTTCCTTCTCAAGTCTCCTTATCTTAGCTCCCGCTTGAACTAACAATCAAATTTTGCCCTTAAAGTTTGGATAAGAATGCAGAGTTTGGAAGATTTGAAATTGAAGATTGAATGAACTCCTTACCTAGATCAGTTTTCTTATCAAGTTTAGATCCCTTAATAATCCTCTCCTCCAATCCCATACTTCTTTTTCTCATAATCTTTGAGGTTAAAACTTATCATATAATTTTAAGTCATATTAATTTTCTATAAATCAAATTTTAATATTAAATAATTACTTAATTTCCTTTAATTATATATATATATCCTTTAATTTTATATATATATATATATATATATATATATATATATATATATTATTAGTTATTCTTTAAATAATTCTCCACCACACTCTACTAAATAGTATGATAATTCCTTAATACTTATTTCAATACTATTATTCATATATACATACATACACACATTTTCTATCACTTTCATACACATGAACTCATGCATATAAACATACATATTCAATTACCATAAAAATATTTTCACTTTAATACTATTTATTAATGAACATTACTTATTGTGAGTGCCTCGGGTCAGGGTCTCAGGGTTGTGCCTGAATAAACGAAACCTTGCTTATGACTCCATCCTTTTATCGATCATCGAGGGATCGAGAGGATGAGGGTCATACTTTGGTACGACCCTTATTAATGGCACGTGAATGGATCACTGGGGGATCCTTTAGGCCTTGTGCAAGATTAAAGCCTTATGTCCAAATGGTTATCATTAGAGGACCTAAATGGGATAATACATTAGTACTATTCCTTGGAAATGTGGAGTCGCCATCCAATTTTGGTCGGGACAAGAATCTGAGGAAGGCAAAATCTAAACCTAACCTAAGTTAATTACAAGGCCCATTTTATGTTCACCTTATCAGAGATTGGGTTCACAAATTAGGTAAGCTTGGGGTAGAGGTTAGGCACCCCTAAGCTTTTGAGATATTATGATCCGACATTCAGGCATCTTGGTTCCCACTTAATATTTTAGCCAAGTTATTGATTAGTCCAAATAATGCCTTAAGCATACATTTAAGCGCAATCCACTTAAACATATCAAGTCATCAAAATAGGGGGTGGGGGGGTCATGCATCATGGTAAAGGGGTTTCATGTATACATCATTCATACACACACAGTCATCCATAATAGGGAAAGGGGGTTATATAACATGGTATAAGGATTTAACATGCATCATCATCCATCTACACACATAAACATCCATGATCACTATGAGACAATGGTTAAAACCAAGTTTATGGCCTAATTCCAAGTAATCACACCTACACCCAAATAAAAAATCAAGTTAGTAAAGAGTCAATATGACAAATAAACAAAGAAAGGAAAATAAGGTCTTTGGTGGTCACCATACTATAACTCTGTAGTTATGGTATCTTAACATGCATCTAAGTCCATGATAACACATTCAATCATCATACAACAAAATGTAAATCATAAGGAAAATGCATGGAAAATGAACAAAATTAAAGATGAACACATAAAGCAAGGCATTTGGAGGTCATTGGACGACTTAGGGTAAAGAATCACCTTAAATGAGGTCTTAGGGTTGATGAACCCTCCCTTATATTGCTCACAAAGAGTTAAAAACTAATGGCAAAACCAACTATTATTATAGTTAGGATGCCAAATCAAAAAGAGAAATTGAAAAGCCAAAACACTCACATAACTAGCATATGAGCTTTAACACTAAGAAGGATTTTAAGGTCAAGGAAATCTTAAACTCCTTAGTTGAATATTACCTCTCGGTGTATAGAATATAACTAAAACATAATTTTAACACATAAGAAAAGAAAGAACATAAAAGCATTTCGATAGGAAAGTAATAGAAACCATTTAAGAAATAAACAAAACTCTGTTCTTAGGGTGAATAGGGGCCTAAATCATTAGATGTCACTTTATTTAGTCATTTGGGTTCCTAAATATCCCAAAAGATACCCCTAAAAGCAAGAAATCTGAAAGAAAGAAAGAAGAGAAAGATTTTCTGCTATGTTACAAGAAACATAGGTTATACAATTATAGAAAAAAGTTGTACACCCTTATTTTTTAGGTTTCAAAAATAGAAAATGAGGAAGAAAATGAGAGAAGAAGAAGGGGGAAGAGGGATCCGAGGTTTGTCTTAATGGTGTTTTTGCCCTTAGAAGCATGTAACAAGTTTAATATCCTCCAAAATGCTTAGGGTAATACACAAATGCAAAGATAAAAAGCCTAGTTTTACCTTGGAGAGGGTGAGGTGAGATTAGGTTTTAGGTTTTCTATGTTTAGGGAGTCTTTGAATAGTAATTTCGATAGAGTGACTTTAGCATTTCCAAGCCTCTTCCCCTCTTTTAAATGGGGGTATTTATAGGTGTTAGATGCGTGCACAGTACTAGAAATACATAAATGCATCCAATCATAGAGAAGGAGAGAGTTATACTAGAATTAGGGTTTACATGTGGGCTGTGCAATCAAGAATAGATTGTACATGCTTGTGTCAGGGTTGTATAACCCTAAGGTTGAAAAAATAGGACCATTTCTAGAAGATTCTCTAGATTAGGGATTAGGAAAGGTTGTACAACCTTAAGCAAGGCTATACAACCTTGCTTGATAGGTTGTACAACCTATCAAGCTTGGTTGGCAGGCCCAGGCCTAGTTTGGGCATGATCTTTGGGCTTTCTAAGGTTTTTTAGAGCCTTTCATCTCATTTTTTAGGCAATTCCCTTTGCATTATGAAAATTTAGTTCATTGATTTCATCATTAGGCTTACATCTTAAGGCCTAAATCTAATGCTTACACTTTACCCCCTGCTTTGTGGGGCTTGAAAAATAGCATTTAAGAAATGATAGTTGGATAAGACACAAAAAAGCATTAGTCGTAAACTTGAACACCAGATAAAAGATATGCAAGGATACAATTTCCTTAGTAGCTCCTTGAGTAAGTACTGAGTTTCTTGGCAGCCTTCTAACAAGTACCAAGGTTAAGTTTCTTCTTTTAGCAGTCCTCTAATAAGTAGTAGAGTTGGTCATTCTTTAGTAGCTCTTAAGCAGGTACTAAACGCCTTGGCAGCTTTGTAGCAAGTATTAAGGTTAAGTTTCATATTCCAATAACCCCCTAAAATCTGATGCTTACCCTTTGTCCCCTACTTTATGAGGCTTAAAAAATAAAATTTAAGAAATGACAGTTGGACAAGACATAACAAAACATTAGTCTTAAACTTGAACACCAAATAAAAGATACATAAGGATGCAATTTCCTTAGTGTCTCCTTGAGCAAGTACTAAGTTTTTTTGCAGCCTTGTAATAAGTACCAAGGTTAAGTTTCTTTTTCCAGTAGCCCTTTAGTAAGTACTAGAGTGGGTAATTTTTCAATAGCTCTTAAGCAAGTATTAAACGCCTAGGCAGCTCTCTAGTAAGTACTAAGGTTAAGTTTCATTTTTCAATAGCCCCTTAGTAAGTATTGGGTAGCTCTCAAGTAGGTACTAAACTTTTTGGTAGCTCTTTAGTAAGTACCAAGATTAAGTTTCTTTTTATAGGTGCTTCAGTCTTTCTAACTAGCAATTTTGGCTCAAAGATGCCCCCCTGGATGGTCATTGTGTCATTCCAACCTTCTTAGCATTGGTAAAATTGAATCAATATTTTTTATAGATCCTTTGGCTATCTTAGAGTTTATCTTTATCCAAGAGTAACTAGCTTAGGGCCTAGATGTTGTAGGAAGTCCTTCCTTAGGCCTTGCTATTTTTAGGAGAGAGATTTTCCTTAAGAATACTTTTGAGATCTTGAAGAGGGATATTGTTGTTGATTGATATATTGGTGCACTGACTTGAATCCAAAAAAGCCTAAAGCGTTCTTTAGGTGTTATAAAAGAAATGAGAATATTTTGGTGATTTAGTCATAATTGGGTTTGATGAGAAGCTAAGAGTATTTTGTTAAGTTAGTCATAGTTGTGTTTGACGAGAAGGTGAAGGTATTTTGATAAATTGTTTGTAATCGAGCTTAATGAGAGGCTGGGAAGAGAGTTGATAATTTGGTCTTAATTGGGCTTATGAAAGGTTAGGGAGAGAGTTGGGCCTGCTAGGCCCAACCAAGGCTAGCTCGGCCTAATAAAGTTGTACAACCATATTTGGATTGTATAGCCCTAGTAGGGTCGTAAAGCTCAGGGCCACTATAAAAGGCCTTCGAAAGTGATTTGTCCTCATCACGTCATTTTTTTTCCCTTTTAAGCTATCTCTTTCTAGGTTTTACACTTAGCTCCTAGGCTACCTTAGCTCCTTTAGGTGACCGACATGGTTAAGTTTCACGATGATGAGATGTTCACCATTAAGGAGGTGTTTCTTAATGAGGACCTCCTAAATATTGATGCTCTAGACCAACTACTATCCAACTTGATGACATTTTGATGGTATATAATTTGTATCATCACCTTGCAGGAGTCGCCTCAAGAATGGTAAGTGCTTTTTCCTACTAGCTAATTTTTATTTTATTTTTCTCATGCACTATGTTATTATAGGCTTCAGGCGTCACCTTTAATAAAATTTATTTTTATCTGTTAGATTAATTTATTGTTTTAATTTACGTGCACTTTGAGCTCTATTTTGTGATACATATATTTTGTTGCTTCCTACTTCTCATCTTTAGGGGATCCTCTCCTTCTAGAAAGAAGGTGGCTCCAGAGTGTCTACATTGCATGCTTGAGTCATAGCCCATCTGGAGGGGACGAAGATGTGGACATTCTTACTGATGCTTCTTAATAAGACATCAAGAACTAACCTATCATG
This sequence comes from Omphalea diandra, assembly GCA_949677035.1. Taxonomy (NCBI): domain Eukaryota; kingdom Viridiplantae; phylum Streptophyta; class Magnoliopsida; order Malpighiales; family Euphorbiaceae; genus Omphalea; species Omphalea diandra. Next base: position 9,337 of record CATIWR010274206.1, read on the forward strand.
GTGCACACATTGGTAGGGCGGTGGATGGGCACGATCCATACTTTTCACTTGCCCTTGATTGATGAGGTAACCATCACTCCTAAGGACTTTACCTTTCTAACCAGGTTACAGTTTGTAGGCATTTCTTACCTACTAACTCTGGTGTACATTATCTAGATCTTCAACGGGATTATTTATAGAGAGTCCTTTGTTGTGTTCCCCTACTACTGAAGGGGAGTAGGACCATGATGAGGTTGAGCATTTAGACTATAGCTCATATTGTTACTAATGATTGTGTAGCTGAGGTAGTGAATCAACATGCACATTATTATTTGTTATATGCCTTACTAGGATCTATGTTCTTGAATGCCTTAGGGTGGCAGAGCTATGCTTACTGCTTATGCTAGAGGACTTGAGCTTACTGCACCACTTTGACTAGAGATTTATGGCTTTTGCATACCTCTATCACTATTTTGATCAGTGTTTTTGAGGCTAGGGCTACATGTGCGATGCTTGGAGAGTCCTGATCATGAGTATTGTCAATCTCCCTCATTCTTCTTCTTTTGGTCATGCTATATTATTTTAATGCTTATACCATCCTTTATTGATGAGTATGGGTTATCGAGCTGGGCTTGCTACAGGGATTGAATCCTTCAGATGATGTGAAGGTTGGCTATCTTTGTTTTGCATGGTCTAGCATAGTTAGTTATGAGGATTTCCTTGTGACTGCCATGTGTGCTCGCCTGAACACATCACCGTAGATAGGGTATTCTTCCTGCATTGACATTAATGTATTAGTCGTGATTATTTATTGTATTATTTGATCTTATATCTATAGTGATTTTGTGTCTTTATTGTAGCTGCGCCTCAACTAGAAGGGTATTGTAGAGACTTAGTCACTATAGGTGGTGGAGGTTGAGGTCATCTCCTACAGTTGTGGGCTGATGGTGAAGCCTTCCATTTGAGAATGGTATTTAAGGAAGCATATCTTTCGTTAGCACAATGGTTTGGATGAGTGACCTATCCTAAAGTGTCTACTCACTAGTTTATTCTGGGTGAGGGATCTTTAGGGTGCAGAGCTAGTCACGACCCTACATTACATGTTTGAGGAGCAGTTATCTTTTACAGGGGTCTCTATAGGTCTTAAATGATTAGCATGCTCATGGGGAGCCTTTCTTCAACTAAAGCAGCTATCATGCATTCCTCTGTTATGTGCTTGATGAAGGGATTACCTTACAACACACAAGTCGAGGCACCACTAGCTAGACATCTCAAAGGCCTTTTGCTTCTGCTTCTAGATATGGCTCAATTACTATTTGGGGTTGCAAATGAGCTCATATATATGCTCTAGGAGGCATAGAGCTTGTAATGGTAGGTACTTTAGCCTTCATGCTAGATAACATGGTAGAGTCTTGCATGGCTTCATTGACTGGATCAATGATGTCATTACAGATCACCTAGTCTATTTGTGCTTTTGAGCCAGTTGAGACCACCCATGTAAGTTCCTTATTTCTTTGTATTTACTGTGTCTTGATTTCATTGTGAATTATATTCTTTAGAATGTTTTTTTTCCTTTTTTACAGATTTTTCATGTCCAGACAGAGGCTATGACTAATCTAATCATTGCCCTGAAGCGGATTATGACATAGGAATCGTGTTCCCTATAAGTTAGTCAAAGAGTAGCACAATAATGCATATATGCATGTTTATGGTTCATATGTTATGTGTTTTGTGTGCTACTTATCCTAACTTTTGTGTTTCTTATAGGAGATGATTCAACACCAGAATCGCGAGCTTAGAGAGAATGATCAACATATAGTCAAGTTAGAGATAGAGATGAAGCGCCTACAAAAGAGCACGGGTATATGGATACATATAGCAAGGCTGAGGATTATAAGGTTACCCTTTCTAGAAGCGAAAGCAACTGAGCCCTTTAGACCCCCATCCCTTATTAGTTACTTATAATATTTTTCTTTATCTTCTTCATTCCATTATAGTAAATTTATATTGTCGTATAGTTTATTGGGTGATTTGAATGCCCTCTCTCTATTTTTTTGATGTTTGCTTAGAATATGTTAGGGGTAAATTAAGGTAACATTGCCTTTATTTTTTATTAGACTTTAATATTTTGTCTATCAATATATGAATCTATTTCTCATTCCTTAATTGTGCATCTTAAACATACATTGCTACCTCTTTTCCATACATATTTTACATAACAAGTTCCCAAACTTTCTCTAACTCAAAAACTACAAAAGAAAGTTGTCCAATCCATCTTCATGAAATAGGGCTATATGGCCTAGTTAGAGGGCTATACAACCCTATCATAGAGGGTTGTACAACCCCGATTGAGGGATGTACAGCCTTAGTCAGAGGTTGTGAATCCCATGGGTCTGGCCCTCTACTATAAAAGCCCATTTTGAACATTTCATCTTCATTTACCTCCTCTCATTCCCCAACCATGGCAAGAACCTTTCTAAGGTCTCTCTCACCTAAATTTGGTCTAATATTCCATGAGCAGGTCTTTTTGGGCTCTGCTACCTCTCTTATGTTCGTCTTAACTTTTATTTTTTGTGGACAACTTGTGATCTATGAGACTTCACTACCCATACCTTCCACTTTAGGGATATAGAAATCTGCCCTCTGCTAGAGGAGTTTGGTGCTATTGTTGACTATCTTATCACAATTGCCTAAGCTTGATTACCCGCATATCAAGAAGATGGTAGAGTTGTTTGACTTGCAGTACAAGAAGTTACCTAAGTACACACTAGGTAAGGAGAAGATCCTCATGACCCTTTTATCACTCTTTTCCCTTTTAGGAGCCTATCTAAAGTAGCTTAGGCTCACATTACAGCAACCATTCTGATAGGTGAGTATCTATTAAGGAGGGATGATAGTGAGATTGATATGCAAATTTTGCCACTCTTGAAGGGAGCTGAGTCAATGAGGACCCCAATTTTGATAATTTTAGGCAAAAATATCATGGGACTAAATAAAGTGGCATTAGTTATTAGTGACTCTTTTATGGGAAAGTCGCTATTGCTACAGGTAAGAATTCTTCTTACAACCATTTTCCTACTTTTTCCTTTCTTTATTTCTTTTTCTCTTTTCTTTTCTATTATTTTTTTATTGCCCTAACTTTTGCCTAAACTGCCCTTGCAGGTTTTCAATCTAGCGAACTACTCAGTTTTGCGTAGGCCTCAGGTTTTTAACCTAACGAACATGTATATATTTTCATTTTTCTTCTTTATTTTTTTCATTCTTTCTTTATTTTTTTTCTCTTTTAGATATGGTTACAAGAGAGATTGAGATTATTGGCTAGCCCACTATGGATGTGAGGCTCTACTATCTATAGCACCATTGAAATCATTAATTATATAGGCCAGCTACTACTAACGTCAAATTGGCCAAGTGGATGTCTCACATCACCATCATTGACATCCGTTGGAGTTGCTTATGGTGGAACTTATCGTGTCTTACCTTGAGGACTTATGGGCATTCTGTCATTCTTCCTGCTTTGGCTTCAAGCACATTTTATGTCCCGACTCATATGCATCTTCAGTTTAGTGCTCTGAAGTTTGAGGTGCAGTTCCTTCCTTCATTCATCAAGGGCCCTCTGACCCAATGTTTCCTTAATAAGGTTGAGGCCACTTTGATCAGTCGCCACATCTACGACTTCTATACTAGTCAAAACCCTCAGGCTAATAATGATGCAGACTACATGGCATGGTTGCATGACATTTATAGCTCCAAGCATCACATTAACAAATAGTAGGCAATGATCTTTCACATAAAATATTATTTTATATTTACTTTTTGTTTAAAAGCCAGTATGACTAATTTACTTTAATTATGCAAATGTACTTCCATTTGATATTATGTTTAGCACAAACTATTTACAGTTTACATATTGCACATTAATTGAATGTATGACTTTTGCTTTTAACATTGGCACATTATATCATCTAATTATCCCGCTCAATGCATCGGTCTTGCTGACTCCTTGCTAATTCATCCCTATTTTTTCTCACCAAGTTGTCTTACCAATGATTCCTATGTGGTTAGTTGCACTCTCTTAGCTTTTACCATATTCATTTTGTTCATTCTTATGCTCTAATTTTTGCTTAAACCGTCCTTTTAGGTTTTTGACTTAGCGAGCTTTTCTTCTTTTTCTTTTTTATTTTTATTTTATTCATGCCCTAATTTTTACCTACACCACCCTTCCATGTTTTCGACTTATTAGGCTCTTTCTTTTTCTCACATCTCACATGAAAAAGCTCTTGATTCAATCTAAATTCATTGGCTTAGTGAATTCATTCTCATCCATATTTGCTAATTTCATCGTGCCACTTGAGTAGATTTGGTTGACCATGTAAGGGCTTTCCTAATTCAGCCTAAATTTCCCTCAAAGATCCTAAGTTTGTGGTTTGACTGCCTTCAGCACAAGATCACCAATCTTTATCATGTTCGGTTTAACCTTTTTGTTAAATGCACGGGCCATTCTAGCTTGATACAACTGGATGTGATATAAGGCCTTCAATCTCTTCTCATCCAATAGAGCCAATTACTCAAGTTTACTCCATGTCCAATGGTACTCAAGAATTCCATACACAACTAATATCCATAAGGACTTTACTTCTAGCTCAATCAATAATACTGCCTTTATCCCATATACCAAATAGTATGATGCCATCGCAGTCGATGTCCTTACTATGATTCGATAACCCTATAATGCAAAAGGTAATTTTTTTGACCAGTATTTGTGCATTTGAACCATTTTAGTTTGAATTCTTTTAACATTCTTATTTACTGCTTCCACTGCTCCGTTAGCCTATGGTTTGCAAGGTTATGACTTATGGCAGACCACCCTACAACTTCCATACATAACCTTGACTGCAACTTGGAAATGGATGCCATTGTTTGCAATAATGTGGTGCGATATGCCATAGTGACAGATTCAGTTCTTTTCAATTGACTATCTCATCTATTTTGTCACCAGTTTATCAAAAGCTTCAGCCTCTACCCACTTCAAGAAATAATCCACTACTACCACAATATATCTAGGTCCTTTTGTTTATGCTAGCTGAATTTTCCCAATAACATTGATGCCCTATGCTATAAATGGCCAAGGTGAGGTCAAATTTTGCAACTCTATCAATGATAAATGACTAAGCTACCATGAATCTAACATTTGTGTCAACTTCGGACCTTCATAATACAGTCACAGTCCATAGTAGTTCAATAATATCCCAATCTCAAAATTATCTTTGCTAACATCTTTTTACTTATGTGAGGACCATAGACTCCTACATGTACCTCCTTCATGACTTTACAAGCATGGTTCTCAACTAGGCATCATAAATGAATCTCGTCAGACATTCTTTTATATATTATCCTATTGTATACCATAAAACTGTAAAGACAGTCGTTGGATCACGTCCTTATCCTTTTTCTCAGTCCCTTCTGGGTATTCGTCGCCTTTTAAGTACATTTGTATATCGAAATACTAGGGCCATTTTTCCACTGACACTTGCATCATTCCTGCACCCATGTAATACAGTGTCCCAGGCCAAAACTTGATAAGCGATTTCATGGGCATTACCCTAGGCCCTTCTCAAATAGAGACCAAAGTGGCTAAGGCATCAACCATTGCATTTTCTTCTCTTGGTAGATGATGAAATGTCATCCTTTAAAAATTTTGCATCAATCCCTTTACATATTCTAGGTATGGGGCTAAGAGTTCTTTCAACTCCCACTCATCTATTATCTATGAAATGACCAATAGTGAATCCCAAAACACCTCTACTACCTTGACCCTTATTTGCTTTGGGTGCTCAAGCCCCAACGCATATGCTTCATACTCAGCCATATTATTAATCACCTTGTAGTCGAGCTCTACTAAAAAGAGCTCTCTTTCTGTCGAAATCATAACTACCTCTACACCTGCCCCTTTCTTATTTACTACTCCATCAAAGTAAACTCTCCAACTTAGAGGTTTGATTTCTCTTTACCCTTCATCTAAAAATTATTGAGGCTCAAGTTCTCCTTCTTTAAGGGGTTATTAAGCCAAATACTTCAAGACTACACGTCCTTTAATCACCTTTTTAGCCACATACTCAATATCAAATTTAGTTAGCATAATCAACCACTTTGTCAATCTTTCCATTAAGGAGAGAGCCTCGTATAGGTATCTAAATAGGTCTAGTTTCAAAATCATCTCTATAGCAAATTACTAAAAGTAATGCCTCAGCTTCGTCATTGCCCACTCCAGTGCAGATAGGTCTTCTTTATTTGATTATACTTCCCTTGATACGACAATAACTTCTTCCTAAGATAATACGTTATGTGTTCATTCTTTGTTTTATCTTCTTGAACTAACATCGTACCTATAGAACTCTCTTCCACCATCGGTACAAAGTTAGAGGTTTTTCAAGCCTCAATGGCTTCAATACTAATGGGTTAGTCAAATAATCTTTTATTTTCTCAAAACCCTTTTGACACTATTCATTCCATTCCATCAGTTGATCCTTCCTTAGTAACTTGAAAATGGGTTCACAAATAAGGTCAATCTTGCTATGAATCAGCTGATGTACTACAAGCGACCCAATAAACCTTGATGTGGTGCAAATTAGTATAATGTTCTAGGGATTCTATATCTATGTTTCCTTTATTTTTAGTAAACTTTTTTATCAATATTATTTATGATTTTAAGCCTAGTTTTAATTTGATGGTTCCTATGTAAGTTTCATGTTTTGTAGGCCTTTTCAAGCTTAAATTTTACATACAAGTGCGTTACAGGGCCTTAGATTGAAGAATAAAGCAAAATGAGCAAAAAAGGAAGAAGCTGATTTGTCACTAGTATTGACAGACTGTGTTGAGTCATGATGAGTGTGCCGACTCAGCACAATGACCGGGATAGAAAGGAGCTATGCCTAGTGAACCTTGAGTTAACACTAGTTTATTGAGTAGTTACAACATCCCTTCATCACACCTTTTTGTAAGGGCACCTTTTGGAACTAGCACGACTTCAAGCACTTCAAGGCTTATAAATACATGGACTTATCATACATTTGGACATCATAAATCATTCATAAAACATTCAAGAAAAATCAAGAAGTGTTACTTTAGAAAGAGAGATTTAGTTTTTTTGTGAAAGGAAGCATTCTTCCAAGATGGAGTTAGTTTCCTTTAGAGTTCAAACAGAAGTCCAGCTTTTTAAAACAGTGAAGTCCTCTTTAGATCTTCATCTCATTATTCTCTTCCTCTCTCTATTTATGTTCTCTTATTCTTCTGTTTGCCTTCTTGATTTAATCATGTATTTAGGCTAAGTTGTATGGACTAGATTGCATTATTTTATGGAACAATGAATTGATCATTTTTCTTTTCTATAAATGAATTCAAATTTGGGTTTGATTATGAATTATTGTTTTTATATATGATTGATCACCATATATGATGTGTTAGTCAAGGATTCATAACGAGAGTTAGCTTCTTTGATGGAAAACCAATTAGATTCACTTTGGTTAAAGGATTAGACTTGAGAGAGGAAATTTACTCTAAGGGATTTAAAGAATTGGCATGGAGTATAACTTTTATGTTTACAAATTATACAAAAAGCAAGTGTAAGTATGGTTCTATTCATAGACATCTTTGGTTGACTTAGAGATAAACACTTAAAGACAATAGGTTGTTCCTCTAATTAATTCATTCTGCAACATTTCATGATTATTGGTTATTTCATTTGATAGTTTGATTTGCATATATATTTGATTTTTATTGTTAAATTAGTTTAGTTTAGCTTGCTTTGTTAGTATAGTTTACCCTATTCTTTTATTTACTTTGTTATCCTAGACATTTAAAGTGCTTAGTCGTCTAATACTTAATTCGCTTTGCTTCCCTATGGACCAACCCCTTACTTACACTACACCAAGAAGGGATATATATATATATATATATATATATATATATATATATATATATATACACTCGAAAACCCATAATAGGATTTGGCACCATTGTCAGGAAAGCCAAAGTTTAATTTGATTTAATATTAGATTAGATTAATGAAAGGTTGATTTAGGAATTTTAGTTTTATTGTTTTTATTTGTTTATATTTATGTACTTTGATTGATTCTATGTGTCATTCTTAAAGTTTTGATAGTATTGTTCCTATAGACCCAAAAATTGAACTAATTCTTCGTCGTTTATGCAGGGAAAGAAGATTACTTATTGAACAAAAAGAATAGCAATTGAATCAATAAGAAATGGCACAAGAAAGAAGAACCTTAGGCGATTTCACTATGCCTAATATAACAGAGAATTTCAAATGAATTGATGCTCCTTCCATTACCAACAACAACTTTGAAATTAAGCCAAGTGTGATACAAATGATGCAAAACAATCAATTTGTAGCATTGATAGGAGAGGACCCATATTCTCACTTTCCTTAATGTTTGTGCAACCTTTAAGATAAATGGCATATCGGATCATGCAATAAGATTGTGGTTATTTCCAATATTAATAAAGGAGAAAGCACAATTGTGGCTTGCTAGTCTACCCTAAAACTCTACCACTACGTGTGATCAATTGAAGCAAGCATTCCTCTTTAAGTATTTTCCACCATAAACGACATCAAAACTCTACAATGAGATCTCTATATTCAAACAAGCAAAGGGTGAGACACTTTATGGTACATGGGTTGTATTCAAAGAGCTTCAATGACAATGTCCTCATCGTGGTTTGTCAAAATAGATGATTCCCTAAATTTTCTATAATGGATTGACTGATGAAGATAAGAGCATTATGAATGCGGGTGCTAGTGGGAAATGGATGACAATGATTGAAACTGAAGTGATATCATTAATAGAAGAACTTGCCTCGTAAAGATATGTAGGTGAAGAAACAAAAGTGTTTAAAGTAAGGGGAGTGATTAAGTTGAATAATATCAACATGTTTACCATAAAAGTGGATGCTGACAAAGTTGATCACTAAGTCACAAATCAATGCAATAGAGAGTACAAATGTTTCATGTGAATTGTCTGGTGGACCTCATTTATGCCATGACTGTAAAGCCAATTCCAAAGAGCAAGTTAACTTTCTTCATGGGGATTACCACCAATGGAATAAACCTATACCAAATACCTTTAACCAACAATGGAGGAACCATCCTGATTTCTCTTGGTCCTCCGCACAACTTAACCCTCTATTCAACCCTTCCAATAAAAACCCACTTGATTTCCTAATGAGACAACTAACACCACCTAAGCCTAACCTTAAAGTCCTTTTTGAATAGTTCATAGCTCAATAAATGACTGTCAATAAGCAAACCATAGAGCAATTTAGAAAATTAGAATCAAGGATTGACCAACTTGTTAACCATAACCTTATGCTTGAGACTCGAATTCCCCATTAAGCTTTCAATAATTCCAAAACTGTGGGAAAGCTCTATAGTCAATCAAAATTTTAACAAATAGAGACTTGTCAAGTAATTGCATTGAGAAATGGTAATGAAGTAGAGAATGCCCAATCTAAAGAACCAAAGATTGACAATCATATAATGGAGATTGAAGCAAGTCATGATGAGAAGACTTCTAAGGATACAATGCTTGAGAAACCCATAGATTCAACAAAGAAGAAAAGTCCAATAACTATGATGAGACTAAGGTGAACTTAACTTCTTTGTCTTTCCCACAAAGGTTATTAAGGCAGAACTTAGATATGCAATTTGGAAATTTTTTGGAATATTTCAAGAACATCACTATTATGTTTCCATATATGGAAGCTATAAGAAATAAGCCATCATGGGGGAAATTTTTGAAAGATATCATCAATCATAAAAGCCAACTTCAAAAAGATGGATTGGTAGCTCTTATTAAAGAATCACAAGCCATTTTGTCTAAATCTCTACTAAAAATGAAAGATCCATATTCATTCATTGTTCCTTCTATCATTGGTGGTACTAACTTTGATAAAGCTTTATATGACATAGGCGCAAGTGTTAGCCTTAAGCCTTACTCCATCTATAAGAGGATTGATGTTGGTGAATTGAAGCCAACTATCATGAGTCTATCCCTAGCGAACAAGTCATCTCAATACCCAATTGGTATTTTAGAAAATGTGCTTACCAAGGTTGGAAAGTTTGTGATTCTAATAGATTTTGTTGTAGTAGATATGGAAAAAGATCTCAAATTTCCTATTCTATTTAGTAGGCCATTCCTTGCTATAGCTGGTATGACGATTGATATGAAAAAAGGGAAGATATCAATAAAAGTCAATAATGAGTCCATTGAGTTTGATGTCTTTAAGATGATGAATGAAACATCTCATATTGAAGCTTGTGCTAGAGTATATGCTATTGATGAAATTGATAATTATGTTAAAGAAATATGGTATGAGTATCTTGGGTAAGAACCCTTGAAGATGTGCTTAACATAAGCATAACAATGATAAAGTAGTATCTAGTATAAAGATATTAGAGGCAACACCATACCTCTCACATAGAAGAGCTTCACGTTTTGTGCCACTAAAGAAGGATGAAGATCTTAAACCTGCTTCACCTAATGAAGAGCCTGACCTTGAGCTTAAGCCATTGCCCTCTACTTTAAGGTATGAATTTCTAGACCCTAGTTTGAAAAAGCCTTACATTGTTAATTCATCTCTTCTTATAGAGCGAGTTGAGGCATTGAACAAGGTATTGCTTAATCATAATGGTGCCATAGGGTATACCATTTATGACTTGAAAGGATGAAGTCCTAAAATCTACATGTATAACATTTTTTTAAAGAAAGATGTTAAGCCTTCCATTGAGGCTCAAAGGGTGCTTAACCCTACTCTTAAAGAAGTGGTTAGGAAAGAAGTCATGAAATTGCTTGATAATGAATCATATATGTTATAAGTGATAGTAATTGGGTGAGTTCTATCCAAGTTGTCCTAAAAAAGGGTGGATTGACCGTTGTTAACAATGAATTGAATAATTTAGTACCCACTAAGACTATCACAAGTTGACATATGTGTATTGATTATAGGAAGCTAAATAAGGTAACTAGGAAAGATCACTTTCCTTTACCATTTATTGATCAAGTTTTAGAAAGGTTTGCCAAGTTTTCATTCTTTTATTACTTAGATGGCCTTAATAGTTTTTATCAAATCCCTATTCATCTCGATGATCAAAGTAGGACTACATTTATATGTCCATATAACACTTTCACATTTAGGCGTATGCCATTTGGTTTATGTAATGCACCTGTTACATTTCAAAAATGCCTATTTTTTTATTTTTAGCGATCTAATTAATGAATATGTTAAAGTTTTCATGGATGACTTTTGTGTTTGTGGTACTTACTTTTCCCATTATTTAGAAAATCTCTTTAAAGTGTTAGACTAGTGTATTAAGCATGAATTAGTTTTGAATTGGGAGAAATGCCATTTCATGGTCCAAAAAGGAATTATTTAGGTCATAAGGTATCTAATAGGGGTTTAGAGGTTGAGAAGGCCAAGGTATAAGTGATTGCTAACTTGCTACCACCAAAGAATGTAAAATGAATAAGAAGCTTTCCAAGACATGCTGGCTTTTATTGAAGGTTCATTAAAGATTTTTCTAAAATTGCCAAGTTGTTGTAGCAAAGGATGTGGTTTTTGAGTTAGATAAGTCATGTATTGATTCTTTTGAGAAATTGAAAAGGTCATTTATTTCAGCTCTAATTTATCAACCACCAAATTGGAATTTGCCATTTGAAATCATGTTTGATGCAAGCAATTTTTCTATTAGGGCCATTTTAGGTCAAAGAAAAGATGGACAACTAAATGTTGTATATTATGCAAGCAAGTTATTAGATCCTGCTCAAATTAACTACATTACCACAAAAAAAAGAGCTTTTATCAATTGTATATGCCTTTGACAAGTTTAGGGCATATTTGGTTGGTCAAAAAGTTATAATTTATTCGGATCATGTAGCCCTAAAATATCTCTTGAATAAGAAAGATACTATGCCAAGGTTATTTCACTAGATTCTGATGCTTCAAGAATTCAATTAGGAGGTTAGAGACAAGAAGAGTAGTGAGAACCTTATAGTAAATCATTTGTCCAAACTAGACCAAGAAGTGTTACAAAATCAAGATGATGGAGTATCCATTAACAAGAAGTTTATGGGAAAACAATTTAGTGTTGCGAGTAAGGAAGTTCCATGGTTAGCCAACATTGCAAACTATTTAGTGAATGATGTTTTACCCTACAATATGGATTATCATCAAAGGAAAAAATTCTTAAATGAAGTTAAATACTACTAATTGGATGAACCCCTAGTCTTTAAAGGATGTGAGGATGGTTTGATTAGAAGATATGTTCCATAACATGAGGTACAAGATATATTGAGGCACTGTCATTCTATGGATGTTGATGGCTATGTTGGTGCATAAAAAAGAGTTTATAATGTGCTTCAATCAGGTTTATAATGTGCTTCATACCTTTGTTCTTTCATACGATCATTACCAAAGGACTGGAACTATTAGAAAAAAGCAAGAGATGCCTTTGCAAGATATTTTAGAGGTAGAAAATTTTTTATGTTTTGGGAATAGACTTCATGGGTATGTTTCCAAGCTCTTTAGGGAACAAGTACATCTTATTTATGGTAGATTACGTCTCTAAATGGGTTAAAGCTATAACATCCCTACCAATGATGCAAAGATTATTAAGAAGTTTCATAAGAAAACCATATTTCTAAAGTTTGGTACTCCTAAAGCCCTTATAAGTGATTGTGGCTCTTATTTTTACAACCATATCATTAAGTCATTGTTGAAGAAGTATGGAGTATGACATAAGATAGTTAGTCCTTACCATCAACAAATAAGTGGCAAAGTTGAAGTAAGTAATCCAAAACTTAAGTAGATTCTTAAAAAAAATAGTTTTTAGTATAAGGAAAGATTGGGCATTGGAGATTGATAATGCTTTATGGGCATATCGTACAATGTTTAAGACTCTTATTGGGTTAACTCCTTATTAATTGGTGTATAGGAAATCTTATCATCTACTAATTGAGTTGGAACATAAGGCGTATTGTGCTACAAGAGCTTTGAACTTTGATCTCACTAAGACAGGTGAAAAAATGACTTCTCTAGCTTAATGAATTAGAGGAATTAAGATCCAACACCTATAAAAATGCAAGGATCTACAAGGACCAAACTAAGATATGGCATGACAAACACATTGTAAAGAAAGAACTTCATGAAGGTCAACTTGTACTCTTATACAATTCAAGATTGAAATTGTTCCTGAGTAAATTGAAGTCTAAATGGTCGAGTCTGTTTCAAGTTGTACAAGTTTCTCTCCATAAGGTGCAATTGAGATAGTCAATGCTACGGGTGAAATTTTTAAGGTAAATGGACATCGACTTAAGCCCTATGTTTTAGGTGGATCAGATTGATAAATGCATTACAATCCTTCTTGCATTAACACCTTAACCCATCTAGGTACATTTTCATACTTACCTTCCTTACCCTAAATAATTTTTCTTCTCTTCACCACTATTCTAGTCTCTTCATTTCTTTTTATTTTTATTTTCTTTCATTTTTACCATTTTAAAGTTTATAACACATCAAATTTTCATTTGGTGGAATAACATATTTTGTTTAAAAAAAAAGCTCAAGTATTCCTTTAACTTTGAATTATGAAGTTATGAATATAACAAAGTCACTTGTTGACATGATGCATGTTGAGTAAGTTGTGTGTAAGTAAGTACGCTCCTTATTTGCATTCATTCAAAAAATGGTTGACGTCATAAGTACTATGCTCTAAAATGTATAAAAATTATATGAAAAATTATTGTTTAATACGTGTGCTTATTCCTTATCCCACTAAAAATGGGTACTACCCTCCTTAGAAGTCCTAAGTTTAAGGAATAAAAGTATTTATCCATGTGTTAACTAGCACCTTGACTTTGTATTCTTGGTTTTGTTCTTAACAAATTGTGACAAATTGGTAACCTTATTGCTTATACTATGAGATTTGATTTGTTTTGTCATTATTGAGCATTGGAAGTTTGGTTGTTATTCTTTTTTCTTAAATTCCTATGGTTTGTGATCGATATGAGCATGTTAGTATGATTGGTTTTAGACTTAAATAAGCCATTATTAGTTGTTCCCATTTAGATCTTTGGTTCTTACTTGAGGGCAAGCAAGTTCTAAGTGTAGGGGATCTTGACGTGCTACAAATTAGTGCAGTGTTCTAGAGATTTTATGTCTATGTTTTTTTTTTTAGTATGTTTTTTATCAATATTGTCCATGAAGCCTCACCTCTTCTTTAAAATGGGAGTATTTATAGGTGTAAGATTAGTGCACAGTGCTATAAATAGTTCTAATTGCACCATGGACACATCTAATCATAGAGAAGGAGAGTGTTGCATTAGAATTAGGGTTTGCATGTGGGCTATACATCTAATAATGGGTTATACATCCTTGTGTTAGGGTTGTACAACCCTAAGGTTGAAAGAGGGGACCATTCCTAGAAGATCCTTTAGATTAGGGTTTAAGGAAGGTTGTACATCCTTAACCAAAGTTGTGAAACCTTGTTTTAAGGCTGTACAACCTTGTTTGATGGGATATACAACCTATGAAGCTTAGCTGGCAATCCCAGGCTAAGTTTGGGCTTAGTTTCTAGGCTTGGCCTTTAGGATTTTCCAAGGTGTCCTAGGGCCTTTCATCTATTTATTTGGCAATTTCCTTTTCATTATGGTGTTTTAGTTGAATGATTTCATTATGGAACTTACATCCTGATGCCCAAAATATGATGCTTACACTTACCATTTCTTATTTCCTTTAAACATCATTATTCAAAATTCATCCACACCTACCCCTACCTACCCACCCACCCACGCCCATATATATATATTTCAAGAAAATTCCTTAAGATTCAACAACATTTGCAAGTAAAACCTTAATGACATTTGGGTATTGCAACTTTTCCCCTTTAAAACAATCATCCTTAATATTTAAGAACATACATTTGAAAAGATAGGGATATCATTTAAGCATTGAATCTTGGATCTCCCATATATATTCTTCTATATTGTGATGCTCTAAAGAATTTTCACCATAGTTATCTCCTTTGTTTTTAACTTTCTTATCAATATATCTATAATTCAATCTATCATTTTTCATAAGTTAAATTAGGTGATACCCCAAATTCGGGTTTGAATATCACTCAAGAAAGATCTTACATAAACTTTCTTAATAATGATACATGAAACACAAGCCAAATTGATTTCCAGAGGTAAAACCAATTTGTAAGATACCTTACCCACTCATTCAATGACTTTGTAAGCCCTTATATTCTATAATGCTACTTTCCTTTTCTTGACAAATCTTATTACACCTTTTATAAAAAGATGCTTTCAACAATACAAAGTCACTAATTTAAATACCACATCTCTTCTTTTTACATATGTACAGATCTTTTATCTATTAGTCGTAACATTAAGACATTTTTTTTATCACAGGCAATGCCTGATTTATTGCTCTAACCAAATTTCTACCTATTAGCTCACCTTTTTTAACTTCTTCCTAACACACTAATGTTCCAAACTTCCCACTATAAAGTGCTTTATATAGTGCCATACTAGAATGATAGCTATTGTTATAGGAAAACTCTAAGAAAGGCAGGTATATCTTCTAAGATCCTCAACAATCTAGAACATGTAATCTAACAATATCTTATAAACATTATATATTTCTTTCAATTTGTCCATCCATTTAAAGATGAATAGTATTATTGAATTATAGTAGCACCCACAGCTAAGCTTTTCCAAAATTCAAAAGTAAATTATGGTTCCATATTTGAAACAATTGATAGTGGAGTACTACATATGTATATTACCTAATTCAATTTCAACTGTTCTAGTTTGTCAATCTAACCTTACTAGTATAGAGTGAGCAAATTTTATTAAAATATCTACTATTACTTAAATAGAATCATGTCTGCTATAGGCTACAGGTCATCCTGACACAAAATCGCTTATGATATCCTCTTATTTTTGTTCACAAATTTTGAATGGACTAAGTAATCAAACTAGCTTTTGATGTTCCATATTAACTTTTGGAACACTACACATTTAGTTACAAACTAAGCTATTTCCTTCTTCATTTTCTTCCACTATTATATTTTCTTCAAATCACGATACATTTTAGTTATTATCAAATGCATGTAAAATTGTAAGCCTTCAATAAAATTTGTTCTTAAAGCACATCAACGTCTAA
The DNA here is from genome assembly GCA_949677035.1 of Omphalea diandra. Lineage (NCBI taxonomy): Eukaryota > Viridiplantae > Streptophyta > Magnoliopsida > Malpighiales > Euphorbiaceae > Omphalea > Omphalea diandra. The sequence continues at coordinate 25,561 of CATIWR010274206.1, forward strand.
AACACACAATTATGTACCATAAAATAAAATCTGTAATGCTACCCTTTTGTATCACTTACATAGTATTAGTAAGTACAAATCTCCTTGTTGAGCTTTAATATCTTTTAATGCTATTCTAACTCTTAACTAAGATAACCAAGTTCCCTTCTCTATCAACTCTAGCTAAATGCCTTTGCTTAGTATTGACCACTAGTCTTTGATTTCTACTGATATGAACTAAACGACCAAAGGAAATCTTATTTAAGGTATAAACTATAATATTAGCTTTTCTAGGATTACAGTTGACTAAAATGAATAGGTTTTTGAAGAATTTTCTTCTAAAGATTTCTTAAGATCATCATTAGATGTTCTCAAGTTCAAAATAAGATCATTTAGATTTTTATAGTCCTCCTCAAGTTTTAAACTTTTTTTTAAAAAAAAATTAATTTTAGAATGATATTCTTCACATTTTATAAACATGGCTTTCAATATGTCATCATTAACTTCATTATCATCATAAGACAAAAATTTGGAACATACCTTATTAGATGAGTCCTCTAAAGCCATAAAGCAAAGATTGGCTATCTCACATTCTTCCTTATCATTAGTCGAGTTCTCATCCTAACCGTTTCTTTTTCTCCTTATCCCACTTCTTCTTCTTTTATTGAGCTTAAGATAATTGAATTTGATGTGGTCTTGCTTGCCACGCTCATAGTAAGTTACTTTATTTTTTCTCCTTGCTTGAGTTAAATTTTGATGTAGTTTTTCTTAAGTTTCTCCTCTCTTTCCTTTACTTTATCAACTCTTTATCTTTCTTGCAGAGCATGGCAAGCTCCTTTGTCTTTTTTTTCCCTTTTATCTAAGTCATTTGTGCTTTTTTCATCTTTTTGCTCTTTTGATGTGCTTTTGACAGTAAAAGCTTTCTTTTTCTCCTTTTCTCTTTCCTTTTTTAGTTCCTTATCTTTCTTGAAAGCCATCTCATGAGTTAGTAATTTACCAATAAGGACATCTATGGGAATCTTACCAATATCTTCTTCGATTTTTTCAATACCACAACCCTTACTTCATATTTCTTTAAGAGACGAGCGTTGAGTATCTTGCTATTGGTATCTATTAATATGATGTGCCTTCTCAGCTTGTTCATGCTACTGCTTATTGTAAGAAACATATTTGTTATATCAATGATACTTTCATTTGGCTTCATCATGAATAACTCATACTTTATTATATACATTTGCATATTCCTTCACTTGACTTGCATAGTTCCTTCATGGTAGTTATGTAGGGCCTTTAAAATGTTGTAAGCACTTGAAGAATATTACATTGTACTACATTCTTCTCTAAAAAGAGATCTTAGAATGATTGTTATAGCTTTCTTGTTTTTTCCATTGGATTTTCTTTAAGCTTCTACTCATTCTTCCCTTCATATTAGCTCTTCAATATGATCTACCATTTTGGTGGTTAGCTTCCATTCTTTCATAACACTATTGTAAACATGTATAATGTTACTATCAAGGTATTTTTCCATTCTATATTTTCAATGGGCATAATTATTCCCATTAAAATGTGGTTTAGGATATGAATGGATCCCTTCATCCATTCAATCTTTATTCAAGAAATTAAGCCTTTAAGAATGAGACATTGCTCTAATACCACTTGTTAGCCCTTGTGCACCAAAAAGGATGGTTAAATTAATGGCAAATTAAAAATTTTAGTGAGTGAGAAATTTAAGAAATAAAAGAAAGGAAGGAAAAGAGACAATAAACAAAGATTTTATGGTGGTTTGGGTATTAACCAATCCTAGATCCATTCCTCAATTATCAAATTGGGATTTAACTAACACTAAAACTATAGAATAAGTTTTATAAGCTCACTCCCTAACTTGGTGTTTAGGTCCATATTCAACCTAATTTCAACTTGTGTTTATGGCTAACACATAACCTTACAAGTGTTTTCCTAAACCTAAGCTCACTCTCAAACCTTAATGACAAGTGTTTAAGGCTCACACCAAACCTTGTAATAACAATCAAAATAACTCAATAACCAAAATTACAAAGAAATTAAAGATGGAGGGTTTAAGAAATAAATTTGCAACAGTTTGGTATAAGGTTATTCTCTTGCATTGAAGACCATTTGGAAGGATATTTATAGTTTACAAGCACCAAATAGCCATTACTAACAAACTAAGTACAAATCTCCAACATTATTTTAGGAAACCCTACATTTAATGCTTGTCAGAGGACTTTTGCAGTGGCAATGCATCAATTGCAATCATAAACTACTTTTAGTAGCAAGGATTCCTTTTATTTTTTGCTATCACGAACTTTAAATGTTTTTAATGAGTAGTTAAAACCTGGTTCTCTTCAATTGGATTTCCTAGCCAACTACAACATTGTTTTTTACATTATAAATAGTATGGTTGCAACATTATGCTTTGATTGCAAATTTGGTTTCATGTTTCACATTGGGTTTACACACCTAGATGTGTCCTGGCTTGCCTATTTTTGTCAGTTAGAGATCTTAGGTCGTAGTTGCAACCCCAACTTTATGAACACAAGCTTCAAAAAATGTGTTCTGGCAAGCCATTATAATCATTTCCTTAGAGTACAAACATCATAGTTATGAATATTTTACCCTAATCACGAATGTGATTTTATGCCATAAGTGTTGATTGCAATGCAAGACGGATTTTGGCCTATCATTTTCTTAGAGAAGCTAACTCACAGTCGCGATTCCTTAGTGGCGATCATGTCTTTGCCTTCCTGGCCGTAACTTGCCTATTTAGTCATGATTTATAAGACAAGTTTTTATACTTAAAGACTTTGCGCACTTTTGATGTTCTAACATATTTTCAACTTGTTAACTACAAAATAAACACTTAACAAATATATTAGTAACCTTCAATCTAATTGTTAAGATAAAAAATAGAGTTTAACCAAGTTTGACTAACTTAAGTCAACATATTATATGAGAAATGATGTTGTGGAAAACTTGCTAAATAGGTAGACTAGAAATCCACTTGAACTCTTTGGTGAAATAAGGTATTTTGTTATGTATATATAAGCATAGAACGTGTTTTAAAGGCTACCCTATTTTCATCACATTAAGTACTATTTGTATAAAAGTTGTTCATAATATAAACTAAGTTTTGACATGTATGGTAAGTAAGAGCTCACTTAAGTTTCATATAACTATTTAAATAATGTTTCATATTAATGTATATGTTATGCATGTTACAATATAAAGTTAGTTTCAAAGCTTAAGTATTATATAGGTATGTTAAGTAATATGTGATAAATAATTTTTCTAAAGAGTACTCAAGGTAAAATATATAATATTACTTCTAAAGAAATGTTTATAAATGTATATGAGATAGTCATATCTATAGTTTTTTAAGGATATAAACATATACTAGTGGTTTCTTTTAAAAAATTACTTTAAAAAAGATTTGAGATTTTAAACGGTTTAGCTTACATATGATTTAAATTGATCCTTTAGGCTAGTTGTGGTGTTTGGCAGCCTTAAACCATATAGTTTTCTAGTTAGATCTAAAATTTGGGTTAAGATAGAATTGGTATTATAGCCCTAGGTTTAAAATGTAGGATCTAAAAATTAATGTAGGATAAGTCAGAAATGGCAAGTGATAGGAATGTGTTGTGTTTTAAATATGAGATTAGTGGTGTTCATAAATTGGCTTGCATTACTATGATATAATCCTATATATAAATGTTTGTGATAAGATGAGATGAATTAATATAAGATATTAATTTCTCTATAATATGAGTGGTATAAGGAAATCTACTTGACTGAATCCTGGCCAACTTAAAAGGGTTGGGAGATTGGTAAATTATCTTAAAATAGCTCATGCACAAGCACGAGGCAAATGAAAGAATAAAGGAAGAACGCAATTTAAGGCTTGCCTGAGCCTCAATAAAAGAAGAATAATCCCCAATCTTAGCCATAGGGTGTAGGATATAATCAATTTAAAATTAATGAATTTATTGCTACCTTGGTGGAAGTATAAGGAGTGCTAGAAAAAAATGACTAAACCACTGACACAAATTCGCACTTCTAATTTTGGTGAATAAAACCACGAAGGAATACAACTTAACTAAGGTCATGCAATAAAAATGTATGAATATTTGTAATTGAAACCCATTTAAATATGAGGAAGAAGGTTATCATTTAGAGTACTTGAAGATAGTTAAGAAGATGGTTGGTGAATTAAGGGTAGATGATAAAAGGGTCGTCTAAATGGTTTGTTTTGTAATCTAAAAGGTCTATGGAATGGTATAAAGTCTATATTACAGAATGAGTTAATGCCATGACATGGTACAAATTTTATGATGCCTTTGTTGAATGGCATTCCTTTCAAGTTCTAAAGAAAGAAAGTAATGGAATTCGAAAAATTGAAATAGGGAAACAATTAAAGTGTAAATGAATCTAAGAGAAATTCGAAGGTTTAATATAGTATCTAGGAAACGAGTATAATGAAGACCATAAGAAGGCAAAAAGATATGCCATGAGACTTAACTATAACTACACTTCCTTGAGTACAGTAGTTGAATTGTTTACTTACTCTTATTAACATAATAAGATATATAGACATTAGACTAGTTTTGGAAGGGAAAATAAAGCTTAAGAAAAAGAAAAATGGTAGTCTTTTGCAATGGCCACTATAAAAGAGAAAAGCTAAAGTACTTATTAAAAGAATATAATCAGTGGAAAGAAATAGGGTAAAGGATGAAAAAGGAAATTAAGGGTAAAGAATCAACGAGTATATAGTGTTAGCAGATCTGGGTATAAAGCATAAAACTTAAAGTATGTAGTTTTCCAAAAATATAGGAAAACATATCCTAGTTATTATAGGTATGGGATAAATGGTTGCTATAAATATGGATAAACCTAGCGTATAACTTGAGAATTATATTGTAAGAAGAGGACAAATATCATATTCTTAAATGCCTAAATTATACCATATAAAGGCAATAGTTAGCTAGCATTACTAATTACTAATTAGTATATGGGCTTTCAAGGTTGGGAATAAGGATGAGGTGCTAAAGGCAAAAATGGTGACAGAGGAAGATATCAGAATTTAGCATCACCTAGTAAAGGTCAAGCTACATTATCATGGATCTTTACTCTAACTTAGTGGAAAGCGTAGACTTATAATGCAGTAGTCACAAATACTCATTATATGTAATCATAAAACTTGTGTTGTTTGATCTTAGTGCTACTTATTCCTTTATATCCACTAAGGTAGTTGTAAATCTAAGATTACAACCACATAAACTAGAGAATCCCTTAATAGTTAATACACTAATAAAAGAACTATAAGTGGTAGACATAATGTATCAGACTTACCCAATTGTAGTGGAAAGTAGATGTTTGCCTATATAACTTATGATGTTAGATGTCATGGAATTTGATGTAATACTGGTATGGATTAGTTGGCTAAGCATTATACTATGTTAGGCTATCATAAAAAGATCCTAGTATTTTAAAAGCTAACCAAAGGTTAATTCAACATCCAAGGTGGTAAAGATGTGATGCTAATAATCTTGATATTTTCTATCAAGGTTGAAATAATACTAAGTATCCTTTACCTCATATTGATAATATATTTACCCAAATGCATAGAGTTAGATACTTCTCTAAAATAGGTTTTAGATCTAGATACCATCAATTCAAAATTAAAAAGGAAGACATTTTAATGATAGCTTCCAAGGCATGATAAGTGGTCTATATGAGTTCATAGTTATGCCATTTAACCACTAATGTTGTAACAATCTTCATGGACTTGATGAATAAAGTGTTCAATCTTTTTATAGATCACTTTATGATAGTCTTCATTGATAATGTTCTAGCATTTTCTAAAGTTCTAAAGAATATGTGTAACATCTAATTATGGTTTTGTGAGTGTTGAAGGATCACTAATTGTATGCCCAATTCTCTAAATACGACTTTTAGACTAATATGTGTCATTTCTCAACCATATGGTAACTAAAAATGGGATTAAAATTGATCCAAAAAAGGTAGAAGTTGTAGCTAAATAGTCAAGACCCTTAATAGTGAAAAAAATTCATAACTTTTTTAGTTTAATTGGGTATTATGGAAAATTTATGAAAAATTTCTTAGAAATTGCAACTCCTATGACCTAATTAACTTAAAAAATTATAAATTTGAATATATGGATGAATATGAGGAGAGTTTTCAATAGTTGAAGAATTATTTAACCTCAGCCATAATATTGATAATACCTTCAACTAAAGAGATTCATAGTGCTCTATGATGCTTTCAAAGAAGGTTTGGGATGTGTTTTGATACAAAACTTGAAAGTGGTAGCTTATGTATCTCAATAGCTAAAAACTCATGAGAAGAACTACCCTACTCATGACTTGGAAATGGTGGTAATGATCTTTGCTTTAAAGATATAGAGATACTATTTGTTTTGAGCAACTAGTGATATTTTTATTAACCATAAAAGCTTGAAATATATCTTTATGCAATGAGATCTTAACCTAAGATAGAGAAGGTGGGTATAATTACTAAGCAATTATGATTACACTATCACTAAATAATGAGAATGATTCTTTAAAATTAGAGGTTGAAGAATTAAGAAATTCTATTTTTAAATTTCATAAGGGAAAGGAATCTTTGGATATACTACGTGTACCTTAAAGACCATCCCACGTGAGACATGCTCTTGGCTTTAATGGTGCATCAACATCCACATCCTCCCTTACTATTACATTTATTAAAGCTTTTACTCTATAAACCTCAAGCACAGAGATGGTGAAGAAGAAAAGTACACCTCACACTAGACCTCCTATCCAAAAGAGGAATGTGAAGGCACCAAAAGGTTCTAGAATTATACCTCAAAGAGGCAATTATTCATACATGTACCAAAAACATAACACCACACTTGTCCATCTATGAATACATTTGATTATGTTGTGAGAACACCCCCTTACCCACACCACAATGGTAAGAAAGAAAAAGGATAACAAATCTAGAATCCAATAAAACTATTACAAGAAAAATAGACATATTAATGTATTTTATTAGATTAGGAAGGCTCATCTCAAACTTTAGGATCTATCCAAGGCTTACCCAATAGGACCTAAGTATACTTGGGTACCTAAATAAAGATGATCTTTTTTCTTCTTATAGGAATGCTTTCAATAAACAACAAATGCAAACATATGGCATGTAGATAGTCAATGCTTAATGCATATGATTAGAAATGTGAATCTTTTCACATCCATCAAAGAGAAGCAAGGTTGAAATGTCACTTTTGGGAATAATGAAAAGGGTAAGGAAATTGGTATTAACATAATTGGTAAGCATGGTTGTCCCCATATTGATAATGTTTTTTAGGCTGATGGTTTAAAATATAATTTATAAGTCAATTATATGATAAAGGTAAAAAAAGTCACCTTTGACTCCAAAAAATGCCATGTGACTACCTTGGTAGATGACATTGTGGTATTCAAGGGGGAAAGGAAATGCAATACCTATTTGATTGACTTAGACAATTTAGCTAACTAATCCTTTAAGTGTCTTATTTATATTAGTAATGAGTTTGGCTTTAGCATAAAAGGCTTGGATGGACTACCTAAGAAGAAATTCACCAAGGATAAGACATATGGACCTTATCAAATAGGGAAGCAATATAAATCTTCCTTTAGGTCAAAAAATGTTGTAAGTACATCTAGACCCTTCAACTAATTCACATGAACTTATTTAGACCTAATAGAATTACTGGCTTGGTTAAAAATCATTATGCATATGTACTTATGGATGATTACTGTAGGATCACTTAGGTTAGTTTCTTGACTTATAAGAGTGATGCTTTTAATGCTTTCAAAACTCTTACTAAAAAGTTCAAAATGAAAAAGGTCATTTTATTTCTAACATTAGAAGTGATCATAGAAAGGAATTTAAAAAGGAGAACTTAAACCTATTATTTGGAATATGGTATTTCACATTACCATTTTTGCTCTAAAACACCATAACAAAATAGTGTTATAAAAAGGAAAAATAAGACATTGGTAGAGATGGCTAGAATGATGCTCCATGGGAATCCACTTCCACTTACTTTTGGTTGAAAGTCATTAGTACCTCTTGTTACATTTCAAATTATGTTTTCAAAAAACCCATTTTGAATAAAACCATTTATGAGTTACAAAATGGAAGAAAGCTTAAAATCTCATACCTTAGAGTGTTTTGGGTGTAAGTGTTATATATTGAACACCATGGATAATCTTGAGAAATTTGTATCCAAAATAAATGAAGGCATTTTCTTAGGCTATTTCACCTTTAGCAAGGCATAAAGGGTATTCCATAGTAGTTAAAGAGTTAATGAATATTATTTTTTTATTAAACTAGCAAATTTGATCTTATAAAATGTTCTCATATTGATGATCTTCTGTCAATTTGAAAAGCTTGAGATCAACCCCAACTCAAAGAAATATGTAGCTAGAGAGGAGAACCTATAAGACAGAGAAGCTCAACCTCAATAAGAGGAGGATTGAGCTCAAAAGCTATCTAAGGAATGGAGGTACCCTAAGAACCATCGAAAAAAGCTTATAATTAGGGAAACTTCACAGGGTGTAAGTACGTGATCTCAAATTAAGGACATTGATAATAATGTTTCTTTTGTTTTGTAAATTGAGCCAAAAACCATTAGTGAGGCTCTTAATGATAAGTATTGTGTGATTGTTATGCAAAAGGAACTAAATCAATTTGAGTGACAAAGTTCAGGAACTTATTCCTAGACCCAAAGATCATCCGGTGGTTAGATGTTCAAATGGGTTTGTAGAAATAAGTTGGATGAGCGACATTCCAACTAAAGGAATAAGGTTAGGTTTGTTACCAAAGGGTACAACCAATAGGAAATGCATTGGTTACGATGATACATTTATCGCCATAGCAAGGTTAGAGGCCATTAAGATCTTACTTGCATTTACTTTCCATATGAATTTTAAATTATTTCAAATGGATGCAAAGAATGCATTTTTGCATGGATACATGGGGAAGGAAGTTTATGGTGAAAAACCTCCTAGTTTTGAGCATCGTGAATTTCCATATCATGTTTCAAATTAACTAAAGCCTTATTTGGTTTGAAACAAGCTCCTAAAGCTTGGTATGAAAGACTTAGTTCATTTCTTTTAAAAAATGATTTTGGAAAAGGCAAGGTTGATACCACATTTTTTTGTGAAAAAGCATAATAGTAACACACTCATTGTTCAAATTTATGTTATTGATATTGTGTTTGGTACTACTAATGAAGCTCTTTGAGAAGAATTTGCTAAGTGTACAACTCGAAAATTCAAAATAAGCATGATGGGTGAGCTCAAGTTTCCTTGATCTTTAAATCATGTAATGCAAAAGAGGGTCTTCATCAACCAATCCAAGTACATCAAGAAGCTTCTCAAGAAGTTTGGAATGGATGGTTGTAAAAATGCCAAAACACTAATTAGTTAATCCATAAAGCTTGACAAAAATGAATTGATTAAGGCTATTAATAAGAAAAGATATAAAGGTATGATTGGATCACTTCTCTATATTTCTAAATCTAGATATGAAATCTTGTATAATGGGTTTATGTGCTAGAATTCAATCATGTCCTAAGGAATTACATTCGAACTTTGTTAAAAAAGAGTTGTGAAATATTTGTAAGGCACATTTTATTTAGGATTATGATATATTAGGAGCACTTCATTTAACTTAATAGGGTTTTCAAATACAAATTATGCTGGTAATTTATTGGATATAAAGAGCACCTTTAAAACTTGCTAATTTATTAGTGAGAGCTTAGTTTCTTGGTTTAGTAAGAAATAAGTTTCGATTGCCTTGTGCACTGCCAAAGCTAAGTACATGGTGGTGGGTTATTGTTGCACCCAAGTACTTTGGATGAAGTAACAACTCAAGGACTATGATAAAGTTATTGATCACATTCCCATCAAATATGACAATACAAGTGCTATCAATATTTTAAAGAATCCTATCCAACATTCTAGGAGCAAACATATAGATATTAGGCATCATTTCTTCAAAGGTCATATGCAAAATGGTGATGTTGTATTGAAATTAATTGATACAACTAACCAATTAGCCTATATTTTTACAAAACCATTAAATACATAAAGAATGAAGTTTATTAAAAGGGAATTAGGGATGCTTGATTAGAGCTCCCTAAGGTAAAATATTGAGATTATTGATGCTTAATCTATGTTTGATGTATGTATATTGTTATACTTGATGATTCGATTAATTATGTAAACTGAGAATTATTGATTCAATTTTATATGAGTTTTTCAATGTTCATATATATAAATCAATCATCTAAACATTAATCTGATCATTTACTCAAGGCTAACTACAAATATTTATATTTTGGCATATTTTTCTTAGCAAATCTAAAAATTGCAATCGAGAAAGCACTTTTGGCATTCACACTTTAGAACTCCTCCAATCAATAGGTGCCTTTTTAAAAAATCACAGTAACTATAGGAATTTCGTGCACATGAAATTTTTTTTTTTTTACTATTATGGTGAGGAGAATACGTGAAGTTCGAATTTCTAGTAACCATTACACAAATTTATAAATCACGATCGCTATAAGGGATTCGCAATTGCGACCTTCAAATCCTGTAAAAAGAATACGATCGTTATGCAATAATCAGTTTCAAGTTTAATTGCATTTTGACTTTTTTCTCTATTCCTTGCCTATTTAAACCCCTTTGAAGTCCCTCTACTCACATTTTCTTCATTCTCCTTCTCTCTAAAGCTTTTAGAACTCCAATTTCATTTATTCTCTTCTTTTACTCTTCTTCTATTCTTCTTATTCTCTTTTTTCTCCATGGCCTCCAAACTAAGACCATTAAGAGAAGCCAAAGGGAAGGCTCCAATGACCTCTAAAACACCTACCCTTAGCCTATCATAACTAATAAGAAGGATCACCTAAAAGTAAAAAATAAAAATATAATGTCCTCAAGGACAAACTTTGTCTTAAGTACCTAGCATCTTTGCCTTTGAAGCTTAAAGACTTAAAGACACCATCATAGGCTACCTTCATGGTGGTCTAGTGCACCAAGAAAAGGGGTTGAATTAGTGGCCGATTTAAAAAAATTAAAAAGAAGGTTAAGGTGTTTAGGAGGTTGAGAAAGAGAAGAGAATAATCAATACAAAAAGTTTATAGTGGTTTGGGTGTTAACAAACCCTACATATGCTCCCCAATTCTTCACAATTAGGTATTTTACTAAACTAAACTGGTGTTTTCAAGCTCACACCCAACTTATACAGCTTGTGTTTTATGGCTAACACAAAATCCTTACACCTTGTATTTTTAAGCTCACATAAAAATCTCTCATAAGTGTTTTGGATAGGCTTACACCTCAACCTCTTAAAGAGTTTAGAATTTAGGCTAACTCTCAAACTACTTACAGAGGTGTTTATTGCTTACACCAAACAATCAACAATACATAAAGAAGAGTAAAAGAATGAGTAGTAAATTGGCAAGAGTTTGGTTACAATTAATTGAATTTTCTTACATTTACATCAGTTTGGTGGAGTATTTGTAAACCACATCAACCAAAGAGACATTACTCAAAAACTATCCCCAAATCTCTAAGTTGTGCTAGGCAGATTTTGCATTAAATTCTTATCAGGCGAAAGTCGTGATCGCTACTGTCATTTTGCGATCACAAATTTTCAATTTGCATTAAGGAGCTAAAAATTATGGCAGAGAACCCTGTTTTGTATCTAACGGCTAGTCCACATGTCCTTCACCCATTGGTTGTCTAAGAAATATAGCCATTGTGTTAAACTAACTACTTAAAAGTTATGATCACGAGCTAACTTTGTCTTGCGTGCAACTTAGACTGTGAATTCCTCTGTTGGGTGAGGAAACTACAACTTCTTGAGTCATAGTCATGACCAAATATTCACCCTTGCAATTTTTGATTTCTAATGATTGCCTTGGACACTTAGTGTGTTGTGGCTGTGGCTTTGGTTCCCTCCTCTGTCACTATAAAATTAATGGTCACAACAAAGAACGTGAATGCCACTGCGAATTCCTTTGTAAACCAATCAATGCTCTTTTGACTAAGTTGCGGCTATGAATTCGCCTATGAATTCCTCTACCCTAGCTCCATCCATCTTAATAGCAATGCAATGACTGCAATTTAAGGGATACCGACCACCCTTTTGGATGTTCTTTTAAAAGATGGAGATTTTGATTTCCATCCAACTTCTAATAAAGATAAATCTTATAATCTATAAAATAACACTTACTTAAAATGTTAGAATTGATCAATCTCCATTGTCAAGATCAAAAAAGGCTTATGACATAGGTCTAACTAACATAATCTAACAATCTCTCCGTTTTTTAATTTTGACAACTTAGATTGATCCTAAAGAAAAAAATAAATGCATGAGTTGTGAAGTTGGGATGGTAAATGATCAAATAATCAAAGAACAACCAAAAGATTTTAGACAGTGATCAAATAATTCTAAGTATTCTAAGATATAACTTGCCATCCCTCAACTTATGCTTTTCTTATGCATAAAGCTCATTTTCTTTCAAATTCTTTCAATGTTATTCTTTCCCCCTTTAGCAAGATTGAAAAAAGGGTAAGTAGTATAAAGTAAAAGAAGTGCATAAATTGAGATAGAGTAAACATAAAGAGTAAAAACGACAAAGATAACGTATAAGTTGCAATCACATAACAATTAAGACAACGAATGGCAAACCAAACATCTTTATTTATTTAATAAACTGTAGGATCAACAGTTTTACATTAAGATCTTAAAAACAGAAAAAGAAACCCTAAATATAAACTAAAAGATAGGAGAACTATCATCATCTCCAAAATCGTCCAGTTTTTCATTATATCTTCTACATTTAGCTTCATCACCCTCCTTAACCTCTTAGTTGTCCTCCTCTTTCGATGTGTCCTTCCAATCTTCAAAATCTAAAAGATGGCAAGAAGGAGCACCTACTTTCTCCTGTAAGTCTACTAAGTCACTGTGTAGGCGGGAAAGGATGAGAAACCATCTTTTCAGCATCTTCATCATCTTGTCCAATTTCTTGTTGATAGAGGCAAGAAATATTTTGGTTTTAGGCTTAGGTTGGGGAGCTGGAACAGGTTAGGCTCCCTCTTCAATGGCAAACCTTTTTTCTTTTACAGGCTTAGAAAGACTTTAGTTTCTTAACTCCAAAAGCACCCAAAGTGTATGTGTAAAAGTCAAGGTGAATGACTTTTGCATTGATGAGGTAGGGGAGGTCTAAAAAATTTTGGGAAGCGAGAAGCTTCTTAGTGAGGAGTTTTCATTTTCCTCATTAAGAGCACCCACGTATCGGTAGATAGTGCTGACATGGGAAGGGAGAAGAAACTGACTTTTGGGTTTGGTGCTCATGTGAATCAATTGATCCATAAGATAACGATTAGTTTGTATGGGGTTTATTTTTTATAAGGTAGAAAAGGAAAGCAAAATCCTTTTTGGATACCTTTTCATTACCATCACCTATTATGTTAATGGACAAGGTGATGATGTGATGAAGTAACCAAAAAAGGAAGGTTCGAATGCATTTGGCTAAGGAGGTTTTAGGGTCATGTTTGGTCTCGATGGAAAATTCGAACCAAAACTCAGAATATATGACATCAAAAGCAGAGATGATGAATAGAATGTCATCTCTAAAAGCACGAAATACTAACTCATATTGGCCCACACGAAATTTTGCTATTTGACCTAAAGTCACAGTACACATGAATTCTCACACGATTTCCTAATATCTAGCCTTATCACAAAATATGAATTCATTTTATCCCATGTTTGAAAAAAAATATGTGGATCTCGCCTTTGATTCTTAGCAACTCAAAAAGGAAAGTGGAAGAGATTTTGTTTGGTAAGATGATCTTGGAAGCATTTACTTTATAACGATCTTTTTCCTCTTTCATTATCCGTTTCTTTAAGTGTAAAGCCGATGGTCCAAACGGTTGTGCCACTGTTGTTCCCTTCTCTACTCTTGAAGCTTTCTTAAGGGCCATTTCTGAATAAAGAACGATGGGAAGATTTTGAGATTAAGGAAGAAGTGAGATGAAGATATTTGGTATGAATGAATAGAAACATTGTTTGAGGGCTTTATAAAGCCAAGAAATGTGTGAAAATGACTAAAAATGATTTTAAAAAAATGAATCAAATGAAGGAGTGCAATTGGTTGACAATCAAATCACTTAAATGTATGACAGTTATCCAAAGTCGCAATTGTGACCTATAAGTTGTGACATTTAATTCTGAAAAGTGTGAGTAACGAATAAAAAATCCTCGAAAAATGGCACGTTCAACGGTCAAAATATTTGAAATTTGAACAAATTCACAGTAGGGATTGAAAATCGCAACCTTGAATTAGTGGCTGACAGCCGAATGAGAAGTATTTGTAATTCACGATTGTGAACCAAGGAATAATGACTGTGAATTGCAAGTCATAAAAGATAACTAAGAAAAGATAACATTTGACCATCTAAGTTGTGATCCACTTAAATATTTTGATGTCTAATTTATGCAAATTGGCATAAAGAGGCACAATTGCACACAAAATTAGGACATCCAAAGAGATAATATCACATGCAACATCCATAGTAATCATTCAATCAAGGAATTATGTAACACATAAAAAGAACTCTAGAGAGATCCATATTTCACTTCAGAGAGCTTCCATCAAGCATTCCCAATTCTCTTTTAATGAAGTTCATCCTTTTCTTTATTAAGAGGCTTTGTGAAAATTTTCGTAAGTTGATGATTGTTTTTATAAATTCTAACACTGTATCAACATTTTAGACATGATCTCTAAGAAAATGTTGTCTAATGTCTATATGTTTGCTCTTAGAATGTTGGATGGGATTTTTGGAAAGATTTATTACACTAGTGTTATCACGTTTGATGGGAATGTAATTAACAACTTTGCCATAATCCTTTAATTGTTGTTTCATCCAAAAGACTTAGGTGCAACAACAACCCGTAACTACATATTCAGTTTTAGCGGTGAATAAGGCAACTAAAACATTCTTCTTGTTAAACTAAGAAACTAAACACTCTCTTATAAATCGGCAAGTTCCAAAAGTGCTCTCTCTCTAGAAGACTACCAATATAATTTGTATCTGAATAACCTATGAGACTAAATGAAGAATCTCTATGATACCACAAACCTAAATGCAAAATGCCATGTAGATATTTGAAAATCCTTTTAACAGCATTCAAATGAGATTCTTTAGGACAAGATTGAAACCAAACAAACATGCATACACTAAACATTATATCATGTCTAAAAGTGGTAAGATAAAGTAGAGAACTGATCATACCTCGATATATCTTCTCATTAACTGACTTACCCGATTCGTCCTTATCCAATTTGATAGTAGCACTCATTGACATTTTTGCTACTTTACATCCTTTCATGCCAAATTTCTTGAGAATGTTCTTTATGTATTTGGCTTGGTTGATCAAGATCCCTTCTTTGGTTTGCTGGATTTATAGACCAAGGAAAAACTTGAGCTCTTCCATCATACTCATCTCAAATTTCCTAGTCATACACTTAGCAAAATCGTTATAAAGAGATTTATTAGTAGCACCAAAAATGATATCATCAACATAAATTTGCACTATTAGTGTATCATGATTATGCCTTTTGACAAACAATGTTGTGTCAAACTTTCCCTTTTTAAAATCATTTTGCAGAAGAAAAGAACTAAGCCTTTCATACCAAGCTCTTAGTGCTTGTTTCAAACCATACAAGGCTCTATTCAATTTGAAAACATAACATGGAAAAGTATGTGATTCAAAATTAGGAAGTTGTTCAACATAAACTTCCTCCTTAATAACACCATTTAGAAAAGCACTTTTGACATCCATTTGAAATTGTTTGAAATTCATGTGACATGTATATGCCAAAAGAATCCTAAAAGCCTTTAACCTTGTTATGGGGTCATAGGTTTCATCATAGTCAATACCTTCTTCTTGGTTGTAACCTTTAGCAACCAACCTAACCTTATTTCTAGTGATGAATCCTTGCTCATCTAACTTATTCCCAAACACCTATTTCAACCTACAATTGGGTGTTCCTTAGGCCTAGAAACAAGGTTCCACATATTATTTCTCCCAAACTGGTTGAGTTCCTCTTGCATAGCAATCACCCAGCTCTCATCATCAAGAGCCTCATCATTAGATTTTGGCTCAAATTGAGAAACAAAGGCAAGATTATTATCTTAAGTATTGAGTTAAGATCTAGTGCTTACACCCTTTGAAGTATCACTAATGATTAAGTCCTTGGGGTGATGCTTGGAAAATCTCTAATCTTTGGAAAAATCTTGGTTAGGTGATTTCACTTAATGATATTGAGGATCTTTATCTTCCCCTGATGATTTGGTTTCATCATGGTCCTCATCCTTTTCTCCTGTAGTATCCTCCAAATCCAATTTCTCAAAATCACCTATAATATCATTAACCAAATAACCTTTCCCACGATCAAGCTTACTAGATTCATCAAACACAAGATTCATAGACTCTTTAACAACCATTGAACTTTTATTAAATACCCTATAAGCTTTGCTAGTAATGGAATAACCTAAAAAATGCCTTCATTAGTTTTTGAATCAAATTTCCCAAGATTATCCTTGGTATTCAAGATATAGCACTTACATTCAAAAACTCTTAGGTATGCTAACTTAGGCTTTCTACATTATATGACAAAGGAAATAAAGTCACTTTTGAGCCTAGAGAATGTCAAGTTACCACTTTAGTGGATAAAAAGGTAATCTCCAATGATGAAAGGAAGGGAAATACCTATCTAATTGACTTAGACAATTTGACTAACCAATCCTTTAAGTGTCCCATCGAAGACTTGGACATGCTAGCATAGAGCTCTTGCAAAGCTTATCAAAGGGAAAGCTAGTGGAAGGTCTTCCTAAGCTAAAGTTCTATAGAGGCAAGACATATGGTCCTTGCTTAATGGAGAAGCAACATCAATCTTCCTTCAAAGCAAAAAACATTGTAAGTACATCTAGACCTCTTCAATTAATTCATAAGGACTTGGTAGGACCTACTAGGAGTGCTAGCTTATGCTAATTACCTTACCCTTGGTATTGTTTTCAAATATGACACTGCCACCCTCCTTTTCTTTTAGGGTCATGAATAGCTTTCTATTGCCTGTCATGTGCTTTGAGCATCCGTTTTCCACATGCCAATCATTTGCTTCATTGGTGGCTGCTAAACACCCCTACATAACACAAGTAAATCATTTTTGCTTTGGTACTCAAGCATACTTGGGTCCTAGGGGTTAGGTTTTAAAGGATCCTTCAACTTGAGGTGTGCCTTCCTAATGTAGCAATAAACATTTATATGTCCATACTTCATGCAATAGTGACACTAGAGTTTAGACCTATATGTTTTTCTCGTATACATTGCCTTAGTATGAGTGGGGGATTTTCTCATTCCAATATGATGTGTGTGTGAGCATGAACATGTATGAATGGGTGCAGGACTAGATTTTCTATGTGTTTGAATGAGCATGCCTTTTATTATACATGTATGCATGATTGGCCTTCTTAGAAATAGGCATTGAGCCTTATTGCACCTTTCTTTTGCCCTAGGGCAAAAGTGGTTTAGTGCTTTAAGCACTTTTCTTTCCAACAACCTTAATACTTGAAGTTTTAAGTGTTAAGGCCTTGGTGAATGTTGTGAATAAAGGTTTGGAAGAGGAGGCTCTATTAAATCCTATACAATGGCTAACTAAGGGATGTCTTTATGATACAATAAATGTTTGCAAAACTTCTTTAACCTTGTGGAACTTAAAAATAGAGTTTCTAAGTTCAATGACTTCACCTTTTAAGGAGTCATTTCCTTTTCTTAATGAAGTTAGAGATGAAGATGACTTGGATAAACTCTCCATAGACTTCTTGAGTTCTTCATTTGAAGCCCTCAATTCACTTACAAGACTATTTAGGGATTTAAATTCATCCTCTAATTTAGTGCACTTCTTCTTGTAAGTTTTTATTTATGACTTATATTTGTCACATTTCCTAGTTAGAGCCTCTAAAAGCTCATCATCCACATCATCTATGTCATCAAGTTCAAAATAAGAGTAAGGTGAAAAGCTTACCTCATTAGATGAATCCTCTTGAGCCATAAAACATAGGTTTGCAACCTTTTCCTCTTCATCTTCTTCACTTGAGCTATCATCCCAAGTGGCTTTGATGCTTTTTCTTTTTTCTTTTTTCCTTTTCTTCTTCTTCTTCTTCAACTTGGGATAGTCATATTTGATGTGGCATTGCTTGCCACATTCATAACAAGTGACATCATTTGATCTTTCTTTAGGAGTTGGAGTTATTTCTTGAAGTTCCTTCTTTTTTTCCTTCTTCTAATCAGCCCCTTAATTCTTCTTGAAAGCATTGCAAGCTCCTCCTCCTCCTTATCACTTTCTTCTTCACTTGAGACTGCTTCTGTTTCCTTCTCCTTTGATGAAGACTTGAGTGCCAAGGTCTTTCTTTCTGGTTTTTCAGATTTCTCTTCTTGACCTCTCATTCTTTTCATTTCTTCATCCTTCTTCAAGGCTAACTCATGAGTTAAGAGTTTGCCTATTAGGACATCTATTGGCACCTTTCCTATCTTTGGGTTAGACTCTTGGATACTACACACCCTTGCACCAAATTTTTCAAAAGGTAAAGATTTCAAAATTTTTGAATTTACCTCATGATTGGTGAGAATTCTCCCAAACTTCTTTATGTTGATGATGATTGCAATGAGTTTATTTGTCATATCTGTGATGCTTTCTTCCTTCTTTATCATAAATAGCTCCCACTTTATCACATACATCTCAAATCAACAAGATTTTACTAAGGTGGTGCCCTCATGATAGTTCTTCAAGGCCTTTCAAATACCATGAGTAGTAAGGTAATGTTGGATCTTTCCAATTTCTTCTCTTGAGAGAGAACTTAGAAGGATTATAATGGCTCTTTTATTTCAACCATTAGATCTCTTATATGTCTTAACCTACTCCTCTCTAGGGATCAACTCCTCACTTCCATCCACCACTTTGGTAGGTAGCTTCAACTCCTTTGCAATAATATCCCAGAGGTCTACCATATCACTATCTAGATAGATTTCCATCTGATACTTCCAATGAGTATAGTTTGCTCTATTGAAATATGGCTTGAGGTGAGTGTGGATTCTTTCTTGTGCCATGATCTTTACTCACAATTAAGCTTTAGAGTGAGACTTGGCTTTGATACCACTTGTTGGCTCAGTGCACCAAGAAGAGGGGGTTGAATTGATGGCTGATTTAAAAAAACTAAGAAGAAGGTTAAGGTGTTTAGGAGGTTGAGAAGGAGAAGAGAACAATCTACACAAAAATTTTATAGTGGTTCGGGTGCTAACAAACACTACGTCCACTCCCCAATTCTTCAAAATTGGGTATTTCACTCAACTAAACTGGTGTTTTCAAGCTCACACCCAACTTATACAACTTGTGTTTTATGGCTCACACAAAGCCCTTGCACCTTGTGTTTTTAGGCCCACATAAAACCCTTTCACAAGTTTTTGGATAGGCTTACACTTCAACCTCTTACAAGAGTTTTAGAAGCTAGGCTAACTCTCAACCTACTTACAAAGGTGTTTATTATTCACACCAAATAATCAACAATATATAAAGAAAAGTTAAAGAATGAGTAGCAAATTGGGATGATTTTTGTTATAATTAATTGAATTCTCTTGTATTTACATTAGTTTGTTGGAGTCCACATCCATCAAAGAGATGTTAATCAAAAACTATCCCAAAATCTCAAAGTTGTGCTAGATAGATTTTGCATTAAATGTTTGTCAGGCGAAGTCGTAGTCACTACTATCATTTCACAGTCTCGAATTTCCAACTTGTACTGAAGAGCCATAAATCACGACAAAGAACCCCATTTTGTGTCTAACGGCTAGTCCATATGTCCTTCATCCATTGGTTGTCTAAGAAATATAATTGTTATATTCAACCAACTATTTAAAAGTCGTCGTTGCGAGCTAGCTTTGTCTTAGTCATTACTTAGACCGTAAATTCCTCTGTTTAGTGAGGAAACTACAACTTCTTAAGTCGTGGTTTGCCCTCACAATTTGTAATTTCCAACGCTTGCCTTGGACATTTGGCGTGTTATGGTTGTGGCTTTGATTCCCTCCTTTGTCACTATGAAATTAGCGATGGTGACAAAGAATACAAATGTCATCGCAAATTCCTCTATAAATCAACCAATGCTCCTTTGGCTGAGTCGCGACTATGAATTTGCTTGCGAATTCCTCTGCCCTAGCTCCATCCATCCTAATAGCAATGTCGCGGTCGCGATTTAATGGATACCAATTGCCATTTTGGATGTTCTTCTAAAAGATGGAGATTTTAATTTCCATCCAACTTTCATCGAAGATAAATCTTATAATCTGCAAAATAATACTTACTCAAAGCATTAGAACTAATTAATCTCCATTGTCAATATCAAAAGAGGCTTATGATATAGGTTTAACCAACGCAGTCCAATACTTCAAAACTTAAAATGAGAGAAACTCATATTTGTGAAGGAAGAAGGATATAAAGAACTCACCAATGAGCTTTTGTTAGTTATGTGCCCTAGGCTAATTCTTAACAATGTCATGGTTGCATTTTTATTAAACATCTCTTCTATATTGTGTTCGTGACTAAATTATAAATTTTATGAATAATTAATTCTACCTAATGTCGTCATGTATGTGACTTGATAGTAAAACCTTTAGGTATAAATAATTCTATTGTAAATTGTCCTTAGTCAGTCATTAGTTTTGGGATAATAATTAATGAAGATTATTATGTGTTTTCATTGATGACTATGTTTTACCAGTAATGAATTTGTGACATTAAGTCAAACACATAGATACATGTTTAAGAAACATTGTATTAGACAGACCCACTAAGAGCACACTACATGGATGTATAGTCATAAGTTATTCTCATGCAATAGTATTAACTTAATTATCTGATCGGAAAAATACCATGGATTCTAATATGATGGACTTCATGTTTTGATATAATCCAACATTATCTATAATTATATGATTACATAGACTGATACTGGACATGAAGTAAATCATATAGAGGAATATGAGTGATTGAGAAGGAATTTGTCCATCATATATTTATCAGAAATATATCTCCAAGCCCTCGATAAGTTAGACTGAAGAGATTACATGGTCATATGAAAATGAATTGATAAAGGTTATTAATGTCATTTTACATCAGTCTACTTTAAGATTGAGAAAGAATTGAATTGCATTAGGATGACATGATCCTTGCCTTTTGTTCAATTGAGATATAATGTGACAAAACGTTTCTAAATTGTATGGGATTCTAAAGACTGTTGAACTAAATATCAAGAACAACACCAAAGAGCTTCTAATGGTCAATAAGGGGAAAGGTATGAAGAAGAAGGGAAAGGAAAAGAAAAAGGTTGCAAAGGACTTAAAGAAGCCTAAGCCTAACCCTAAGTCCAAACCTTTAAAGAAGGGAGGATGTCATTTATGTAATGAGTTGGGTCATTAGAAGAGAAGTTATAAGCTCTATCTTGATGATCTAAAAAAAAAGGGACATTCAGGTTACTACTCTAGGTATCCATATAATAGAGGTCAATTTATCTACTTTTAAATCCATTTCATGGGTATTAGATACTGAATACAGATCTCACTTTTGTAATAATGTGAAGGGTCTAAAAAAGAGTAGATCTTTGGCCAAAGGCAAGGTCAACATATGAGTTACAAATAAAGCAAGAGTTGTTGCTTTAGCCATTGGAACTTATGAGTTAGCTTTACATAGTGGACTTGTTTTAACATTGAATAATTGTTGTTATATGCTTACTTTAAGTATGAGATATGGACTAAAAAATCTCCTAGTTTGTCTTTTCTAAGGATTTGGGGTTGCAATGCTTATGTGAAGCATCAAATTTCAAATAAATTGGAACCTAAATTAGACAAATGTTATTTTATGGGATATCCTAAAGAAATTAAAGGATATTACTTATATATACTTCTAAGAACAAAATGTTTATTGCTCGAAATAATGCCTTTTTAGAAAGAGAGTTCATTTCTAAAAGAACCATTCGGAGTGAAGTTTAACTCGAAGAAATTCTATAACCACAAGATAGTGTTGAACCACCTATGGAATCTTAACTAGATTCACAAGTAATTATTAAATCTATATAAGTAATACAAGCTCTAAGAAGGTCTATAAGAGCACATTAGATACTTAAGAGATATAGATTTCTCTTAACTAACAATAATAAAGTGATGCTTATAGATCAAAGTGAGCCCACATCCTATCTAAAGGTTATGGATACTATAGACTTTCAAAAATGGCTATAAGCCTTGAAATCAGAAATGCAATCCATATATGATAATCAAGTATGGACTTTGATTTATCCACATGATAGTTTAAAAGCTATTAAGTGCAAATAGGTTTTCAAAAAGAAAACAAACATAGATGGAAATGTGTGTACCTACAAAGCAAGGCTAGTTGTAAAAGGTTACAGACAAACAATTCATATAGACTATGATGAAACCTTTTTCACCAATTTTTATGCTTAAATACATTCCAATTCTCCTTGCCATAATTTCATGCTATGATTATGAGATATGGCAGATGGATGCCAAAACAACATTTCTTAATGGAAATCCTTTTGAGGATGTGTAAATGACTTAATAAGAAGGTTTCATTAATCTTAAGAATTTTGAAAAGGTTTGCAAGCTTTAAAGATCCATTTATGGATTGAAGCAAACTCCTCGGAGTTGGAATCTTCATTTTGATGAAGTAGTCAAAAAGTTTAGTTTCATAAAAAATGAAGATAAACCTTGTGTTTATAAGAAGGTTAGTGGAAGCCTAATAGTTTTCCTTATGCTATATGTTGATGACATATAATTCATTAAAAATGATATCCCTACTCTGTAAAACGTTAAATTATGGTTAGGGAAATGTTTTTCAATGGAAGATTAGGGAAATGATTTTCAATAAAAGACTTAGGTGAAGTCGCCTACATCTTAGGCATTAAGATCTATAGGGATAGATCTAAAAGGCTTATTAGCCTAATACAGTACATACATTAATAAAGTACATAATAGGTTTAATATGCAAGATTCTAAGAGAGGATTATTGCCAATGTCCCATGGCATAACTCTCAGCAAGACTCAATGTCGGTAGACACTAGATGAGTGAGAGCGTATGAGTAAGATATCATATGTTTCTACTATTAGATCTATCATATATGCCATGTTATGTGCTCGACCTGATGTTTCACATGCACTGAATATAACGAGTAGGCACCAGTTAGATCTAGGTGAAAGTCACTAGACAACTATTAAGAATATCCTTAAGTATCTGAAAAGGATAAAGGATGCATTCTTAATATATGGAGGATAAAAAGGTGAGCTAGTTATAAGTGGTTACATAAATGTTAGCTTTCAATCTGATTTTCGATCATAGTTAGGTTATACGTTTTATTTAAATGGAGGTGCAGTGAGTTATAAAAGTTCAAAGCAAGACACCACAGCCGATTCTATAACAGAAGTTGAATGTGTAGCTACTTCAAAAACAACTAAGGAATTTATTTGGATCGAGAAATTTATCATTAAACTGGATATTATTTCTAGCATTTCTAAACCAGTGGACCTGTATTGTGATAATGAAGCGATAGCATAGGCTAAGGAGCCAAGATCACATCAACGATCCAAACACATACTCAAGCATTTTCTTCTCATTTGAAAGATCATTGAGAAGGGAGATATGAAGATATGTAGAGTGCCAACCAATGACAACATTGTTAATCCATTCACCAAACCACTGTCACAACCAAAGCATAAGAGTTATGTTAGGTCAATGGGTACTATATACATTTTTTATTATACCTAATACAAGCGGGAGCCTGTTAATTATGTGTCCTAAGCTAATTCTTATAATGGATATTTTCTTAATAATGTCATGATTGTATTTTTATTAAATATCTATTTTATATTATGTTTAAGGCTAAATTATAAAATCCATGAATAGTTAGTTCTACCTAATGTCATCAAGTATGTGACTTGATAGTATAACTTTTAAGTGTAAAGAATTATGTTCTAAGTTGTCCCTAGTCGGTCATTATTATTAGGATAATAATGAATAAAGATTAGTATATTTAAGAAACATTACATTGAACCAGCCCACCATGAGAACATTACATGGATATAAAGTCATAAGTAATTCTCATGCAATAGTATTGACTTAATCTTTTGAACTTAAAAATACCATGGATTCCAATATGAGGGACTTCGTGTTTTGATATGATCTAACATTATCTTTAACCGATAATGAATAAAGATTAGTATGTGTTTAATTGATGACTATGTTTTATTAGTCATGAATATATGATATTAAGTGAAACACATATGTAAATTTTTAAGAAACATTGTATTGAACTGGCCCACTTTGAGAACACTACATGGACATACAGTCATAAGTGATTCTTATGCAATAGTATTGACTTAATCCTATGAACATAAAACATCATGGATTCCAATACGATGGACTTCATGTTTTGACATGGTCTAACATTATCTTTAACCGAATGATTATGCAGACTAATATTGGATACGAAGTCAATCATATAGAGGAATATGAATGATTGAGAAGGAATTTGTCCCCATATTTATGAAAAATATATCTTTGGGGCCCTCGATAAGTTAGACTAAAGAGATTGCATGACCATGCAGAAATGAACTAATAAAGGTTATCAATGTCATATTACATCAGTCTACTTCGAGATCGAGAAATAATTGAACTGCATAAGGATGACATGATCCATACCTTATGTTTAATTGAGATAGAATGTGACAGATGTATTATAATACTATTTGTAATAGGTTAGGTTGGATCATTAACCTTCACATAATCTTGGCAGTCATAATGTCTTACTAGAGACCACTTAGGACTTGTGGGTCAAACATAGATTTTAACCCACTGCTAATATTATGTGAACCCATAAGGTCGCACACATAGAATAGGCTCAAAACAAAATTGTATTTTGTACTCTCTCTAGATATATATTAAGATAATTGAAGATATTATCTTGATATTCAGATATTTGTTTTCATTTTAAGAGTTAAAATAAAGATAGGATATTATCTCATTTGTATCTTTAAGATATAGAGCTTGCATAAATATCTTAATAGTTAAGATATATATATATATATATATATATATATATATATAAGTTTAGGGTTTTTTGATAGCTAGAGAGTGAACATTCAAGTTACTTTTATTAGAAAACATTTTAAAGAGACAAAGAAAACCCCAATGCTAGCACACTATCTATTTTGGAGATAACATGTTTGTATGGATACCTAAGAGAACATTCACTCTTTGGTAGCATCTAGATCTAACTCTAAGCTTGATGTAGGGTGTTATAGGTGTAAATCCCCTCTTTGCCTTCCAATGATCTTGTATCTCTCATCCAAATCGATAAGGTTTTTGCATCGTTCTTTTTAATTTAATCAAATCTTAAGGATCTTTAGTGGGTTTCCATATAGACTAATTTTTATTTTTTTGCTATGTTCTTTCTATAAAACCCAATTGTTCCTTGCCACCATAGAGATTGAAAGAAAGCCTACCCATGAACTTGGTATATATGGTATATCTTTTAGGCTTTTTAAAGTCCATTATAGGACGAGGTTTAATGACCTCGCAAGTTTTTTTGGACTTTAAATAATGGTGCGTGGAATCTCTTCAATCTATTCTTAATTCTAAATGAATTTTGAAGAGAGATCTCTACATAAACAAGACATGGTGCCAAGTTTGTTTTAGCTAACGACACATATTCCCTGCCTCTTTAAATCTTGCATTACATTGTCACCTTCTATATTAATGAAAAAAGGGATAAGAATGATAAGGTAAGTCAAAAAGACATATTTTTCCTTTTTGGCCTTATTAAAAACAAACCCGTCTAAACCACAAGATTTCTAGTTGACTAATTCTACCATCTTGCTAAATCCAGACATGTCTAAATTCTTCTTTCCTCTCACATCACCCTAATAGCCAAACATATGGGTGCCTTGTCCCCCACAAACCAAGCTTTCCTTAAAAGCTCTTATCGTAGTGGTACAAACCTCATTGATCTTAATTATATGATTACTTCCAAGGTTGTTAAGCCAAATTCATATTAATATCTCCTTGAGGCTTATGGGATTAGGGTACAAGAAGAGGTTAAGAGTAAGAAGAGGTTAAAAGTGATAATATAAGAGAGACCAAGTGGGGGATTCCTAACTAATGAGGAACCATCAATCCAACCTCCTTCATCTTCTTCCCAAATCACCTTGGAATCTCTTTATCATAAAATGGACAAATTCATTAAGAAGTTTGAGCTTTTACATCATTTACATAAGGACATAACCAAAATTTAAAAGCATTTAAATATTCCTCATTATTATCCGAAGGAGTGGGAATTGAGTGAAGAAGATGCTACCTAGACTTAGCTTTTCTTTTCTTTACTTATTTATTTTTCAATTAGCTGGGTTATTAATGTAATGATCACAATTGTATTTCCTTTTAATGAAATATAAGTTTTTTATTTCTATTGATCTTCATTGTCTTTCTATTCTTGAATAAATGTTTAAAGATTTAAATGTTTTTATTTTCTTTTAATTGCTTCCCATGCATATCACTCGTGATCAACCCCCTTATTTCCTTTTCATCTAGATAAAGGGGAAGAGATATGTTGTTGACATATTAATAGAGAACTATAATTAAAGGGGAACAAACTTTTTCAAAGTACCTATCATACTCAAAATGAAATTATATGATTTATTAATTAAGATAGCCTATGTTCCTTTATAAAATCAATCTAAGTTCTCAAAATCAAAAAGGGGGAGAT
This sequence comes from Omphalea diandra, assembly GCA_949677035.1. Lineage (NCBI taxonomy): Eukaryota > Viridiplantae > Streptophyta > Magnoliopsida > Malpighiales > Euphorbiaceae > Omphalea > Omphalea diandra. The sequence continues at coordinate 52,497 of CATIWR010274206.1, forward strand.
TATTGACCCAAGTTAGTCAAACTTGGTCAAACTATATATTTTTATATTAGATTGAAGGTTGATAATATGTTTGTTAAGTGTTTATTTGTAGTTAATAAGTTGAAAATAGGTTAGAACACCAAAAGTTTATAAATCTATAAGTATAAAAACTAGTCCTATAAATTGTGACCAAGATAGGCAAGTCAAAACCACTACTAGGGAATTGTGAGCTAGCATCTCCAAGGAACCAAACATGGTAGGCAACAACATGTCCTACATTGCAACCACCACTTGCAACATGAAATCACATTTATGACTAAGATAAAATATTCTTAACTGTTATGTTTGTACTCTAACGAAATAATTGTAATGATTAGTCGGGAACCCATTTGAAGAACATCTCATGTCAACTAGTCGTTGAACATGTTTAAATCTCATAACTGTAAAGGTAGACTCTATGCTCGCGACCCCATGTGCAACGTGAAACCAAGTTCATGATTGGGAAAATAATGTTGCGATCATGATCTTTATAATGCAAAGAACCCTCTAATCAGGAAATCTAATCGAGGAGAGCCATTTGTCATCTAACTGTTAGACAAATTTTAATATTGTGACCATAAAATGGAATTTTGACCACTAAAAGTAGTTTGTGACTACGGTTGAGGCATCATCACCATGAAAATCTTTTGATAAGCATTAAATGCAAGATTCCCTAGCACAACATTGAAGATTTATGCTTAGTTTATTAATGATGACTATTTGATGGTTATTATTTGGTGGTTATAAAGTATAGATACCCCATCTAATGGTCTTTAATGCAAAATAATAGTTTTTTTTATATATAACTAAATTCTTGCAAATTTAAATCTCAAAGCCTCCATCTTTAATTTCTTTATACTTTTGTTGTTGAGTTGCTTTAATTGCTATTATAAGGTTTGGTGTGAGCCTTAAAAAATTACTATTAAGGTTTGAAAGTGAGCTTAGGTTGGACAAACTCTTATAAGGCTATGTGTTAACTATAAATAGACGTTGTAATTGGGTTGGATGTGAGCCTGAACACTTTAATATAGGAGTGGATATAGGATTGGGTAGTACCTAAACCACTATAAAATCTTTCTATATTGTCTCTTTTACTTCCCTTATTTCATTCCTTAAATTTCTTACTCATTAAAATTTTTAGTTTGCCATCAATTCAAACCTTCTATTCTTGGTGCACAAGAGCCAACATAATGTCATATAGTATTACCACACCTATAAACCATATCATGGTCCTTAAGAACATCCCTAAATCCAAAGCTAACTTTAAAATAAGGAACCAAAGAAGCAACGTCATAAAAGGTGCCATAAGAAATATCCACATCAATAATCATCTTACGTGTCCCCTGAAATAGTTAGTCATTTAACAAGGAAATAGTGAGAGGAAACAGCCAGTTAGTATTTAATAGTTAACAATCATCTTGGTTCCTAATTATATATAACTGTCATTTATAGAATGTAATGTATATGCCTCATGAACCATGAAGTCATTATGACACTTAACTTATGCATTGAAACTTATTTATAAGAAAATAAGGTTCAAATCATATGCATATTCAAGTGAGCATGTCTATGTAATGATCCTTCTAGGAAATAGGATATACATTTATACTAGGTTTCATTAAAGGGAAATTAATCAACCTCTCGCTTTCATTCTTTATAGAAAAAAATAGGTAACTCATTGTTCTAGGCATGCCATGCTTTCATTCTTGTATGATCACACATATCATTCATGAATCACAACATTTATTACTATATAGGTAAATCACTTAAATTATTCATCACATAACATAACATAAGAGAACTATCCTTTCTCTTTTCTTATAAGAAATTACATGAGCATGCTTGCATGAAATGCTTCAAGTGTAAGAAATTAAATTCATACATATCAAGCACAAGCACAATAAGCACACTAGCATCAAGCATAAATACTCACCACTTGCACTTCCTAACGTATTCATTTCCTTTTTTTCTGCTACTTCTCTCACTTAACATAAGTATCAAATACATTCAATAAAAATTTAAACACCATTGGATACAAACTAAGGTCATCAATACTTCAATTACATTTATGCATTACTAAACCTATAATCTTAAGCAATTTTATGTAAGGGCAGTAAACTTCATAATTTATTATTTGAACCTAAATAAAGAAATTTTAAGCTCATTTTAATAAGGAATTCTATATAGATGTTACTTAATTACCATAAAATATTAGGAATTTCCAAGTTATATTCTAAGAGATATAACATCATTTACACTGGCTACTCAATTTAAAAATCCTATATAGTTTAGTAAATTCAAAAATTTGAGAAGCTAATTTAAACACCTCCAATCTTGATAATTTTTTGTGGAGACTTAGATTCGCATGTTTCATAATTAATATAAATTCTAGGAGTACATTTTTCTACCTTGAAATCTAATCTGACCCAGAATAATATAGATTGATAATTTTGAGCATTTATGCATTAAATGTCAAAACTCAGTTCATTCAATCATTAATCCATCCCATTCTTATATATATGCATAAACATATGTAGAATAACTTATTAATCCTTTTTAGAATTCATTTTCACCATATAAACACATAAAAAAAAATCCTCAATTTACTTTTATGCAATCTTTCATTTTAATAATCAACTATAACAAAGCAAATCTTAACCAAATCATCTTATTTATTTTACATGCATGCAACCAAACTCATCTAAAAAAAATCCTAGACCCACTAATAACTTAAAGTCCCTAAAATTATAAAAAGAATAAGATGAGGGAGTATTAAGGTATAAACTAAGATGAAAATTGCCTAATTTCTCAAATAGTTTGATTACAAGCACTATAATGATGCTTCCTTCCCCTCAACTTTACATGTACAATTATAGCTCCTTCTACCACATCTTTGGCAAAGCTTTAAATCCTTCTTTATTAGGCCTCAATATCTCAACTCTAAGGCTCATTTATCTAATAATCAAACTTTATCCTTAAAGTTTGGATAAGACGTAACGTTTGGAAGGCTTGACCTTAAAGATTAAATGAGCTCCTTACCTAGATTAGTTTTCTTATCTTACATGTATTCTTTAGTTTAAGAATGAGAAGTTTCTATGGTTGACCTATAAGCTTTATGTTTCTTATCATGGAGAAAAGATAGAGATCAAGAAGAAGAATAAGAGATAGTTGTAAGAAGAATAACACAAAAATGAAAATTTAAATCAACATATAATCTAATTAAAAAGAAAGTGCAACATTACTACATCATTGTCAAAACAAAACAAACTAAAGAAAATAATAGAGATTTGGTAAAAAATGTGCAACTTACAATTTAAAGCATCATAAAACAAATACATCTAATGCCATATATGAAACTCAAGGAGAAGTTAAGCTAGGGATAATGGCAACTGAATATTGGCATGCTCCCAACATCTATGCATTTCATAGTTGTGATGTTGTTACATTCTCTTTATCTTAATTGCTCTCTCATCCATTGTATCCAATCAATGAAGTACTTATGGTCATAGTACATTGTCCCTTCTTAAGTTCCCATCATCATCTTCTTCTTTTTTAGTCTCCTCATCTTCTAAAGAGTCCTCCAATTTGGGAGACCTACTTCCACTTACTTAATGCTATATCTTCTTTAGTTTAGTCAACTTAGACTCACCCAACCTTATTGTCACTATACTCATTCTTCGTAGGGTGATTATTTCAAAGCTCCTTATAGCAGGCAATGCCTCTTCCTCAATTTATAAAGGATCAAAATTGGCCAAGTAGATGGCCAATCACGTGATAATATGACCTAAATCAACTACATGCCTAGGATACTTTACCATATTCATCAAATCCTAAAATAGGTGATAGAAAGTGGAGACCTTCACCTTATACTTAATATAATAAAGAAAAATTACTCATGTTTTAACACCTTGGTGCTGTCTTGCTTTCCAAAAATTACACATGACATGAATCTTTAAAGTAGCATGTATCACTTATTCTTAACTGATCTACTAAAGGCTTCATAAAGATTGAGGGTGGATATATCAAAAATACTAATATCACCCCTTTATAACCCAAATATATTTCTCATTACATTTTGTTTAGTCTTGTACTTTCTCCCAAATAGCCTAAAAGCTAAAATGGATTAATTAGGATCATCAAAATCGAGTGTGGGAAAGAACTCTAAATTTAACCTTTTGAAAGTCCTATATAAGGTAAAAGCAAATCCAATCCACCATAGTTTTCTTAACATCTCTCTTATTTTCCCATTCATCTCTAATCAAACTAAAGTTGGCTTATTTAAAAAGCTATAAGACAAATGGTTTCTAAAGTTGAGGGAAAGATACCTCTCACATTCTTCTTCACTATAAATGGGGAAAAGAGCTTGGCATCTTAAAGCTAAGTCTCTCCCTTAATTTTGGGTTTGTCTTCCCCTTAACCTTGATGATGATGGTTATATTTTTAGGGCCATTACCTTATAGTGTTTGATTGGGAAAAGAAAGCAAAAGAGATAAAAAGGCTAGCTAAGAGAGAAAATAAATAAAGAGAAAAAGTTTAAAAGAATAAAAATTTTTGATGGATGTAAACTATAAAGATGTGTGAAAAAGATGGAGAAACTAGAGGTTTAAATAGAGAATGAGGTAGTGAAAATCAGCTAGGTTGGTTTTAAATTCAAGTTCACCTTTCCTCCTTAATTTTTCTCTTTTTTTTTTTAAGCTCTTCCTTAGGCTTGTCACTACCTTTGACACTTGTCATAGGCATGACAATCGAGGATGGTTCTCTTGAGGCGAGCATCCCATAGGTACTAACCTTAGCCCCACTAATAAAAGCGAATGCTAACTCACTCGATTAGGCTGGTCATAAATCGCTTAGTCACAGGCACAATAATGTGTGCAACTTCGAACGCTTGGGCTTGTCACTCCTGAAATGGCCTCTTCTTCTCTTCTATGTTACTGCTTATGACTTTTGTCATGCCTATGATAACATGCAATCGCTCCTTTCTTTTTCCACTTAAAATTTTTCCTCTCTTTGGTAATTTAGTTACATTCCAGTTAATATAACAATTATAAAAAAAAAATAAGTAATGGGACTTTTATTTATTATAAACTTTCATGCAAAAAGCAAGAAAACATCAAAACAACAAAATCAAACTTGCAAACTAACATATTCAACATAAAAAAAAACAACTAACACTTTCTATAACTAGAAGTCTAGTTCTTATGCCAACGGATTAATTTTCTAGCTTTAGTTGCTTCTTAGGTCTACCCTTTTATAGGTTCTAGAGGATGACCTCGCCCTTTATGTAATAGGGGTTTAGGCTTTGGTCCTTCTTCCTCACTTGATATTCCATCAATCACCATTATTTTTTTAACTATTATATTCTCCTTATCCATGACCATAATTTATTCTAAAGAAAATGTATACTCATTTTCTCTGGGAAATACTTTATGACATGCATAAAATGTTATGGGCTATTAAGGTGTAAGTTTTTTCTTTGATGAGAAGGTGCTCTAGTTTTTTCTATTCTAAATGGTGTTAGTTTAGGTGAAAAAGGTTCTTCCTTGATCCATTTATTCTCTACAATTGGTTGCTCAAGGTTTGCAATTACAACATAAACTGTAAATAAACTATATATAGGAAGAGATATCTAATCTTAATCCTACCTGGAATAGGAAAATTAATCTTGTTGATTCTTAGATTTCTAAACTTCTAATCCTAATCCCACTTGGATTAGGAATCACTAATATAGAAATCTAAGGCCCTTTTCAAGTCGTTCATCTAAGGCCTTAGAAATCTAAAGCCTTTATCTTCACTACTATCTTCATCATCACTAGAAAAAGAAGATGTTAGCATATAAGAGGTGGATGGAGATTTAGAATGTACCTCTTTGGCTTTCAAAGCCAAATCTTTCTTTCTCATCCCTATGTTTTCAGTAGGTTTCTCAAAAGTAATCTCATGAACCAATAGTTTTCCCATAAACACATCAAGTGACAGGGCTTCCAGCTTGTTGGCTTATTTTAGAGCTATCTTTTTAACTTCCCACTTATCTTAAGGAAGTGTTCTTAGAATTTTTACTACCATATCCTCATTTGAATATGATTTCCCCAAAGTTTTTATAGTGCCCATAATATTTATGAATCTATTGTACATCTTAATGATAGTTTCACTAGGTTGGAAAATAAATATTTCATACATGTATGTATACATTTGTATCTTTTTCTTCTTTACTTCACTGGTTCCATCATGCTAAGTATACAACTGTCCCATATCTATTTAGCTTATGTACACATTTGTAACTTAGCATACTGAGACTTAGAGAATGTATAGAAAAGAATATGGAATTGCTCTTCTATTCTTTAGGTTTGCCTTCTTTTCTTTAGCAGTCTACTCACTTTTGAGCTTTGGTATAAGAACATCACCCATTTGGTTTGTTGGAACCTCTCTTCCTTCCTCAATAATGTCCCATAAGTTAATGCTTTCACAGTCAAGAAATATCTTTATATAATTATTCCAACATCCATAGTCATCTCCCTTGAAGAATTGAGGCTTTTGGATGGATTGTGACTCTTAATGACATGCCATGATCTTTGCTCTGAGCACTTAAGCTTTAACCAATAGACCTTTTTGACACCAATTGTTATCCCTTGATATCCTAAAATGGGGTTGAATAGGGCAATGACAAGTAAACAAATTAAAACTGAGTGCAAAAAAGATAAAGAAGCAAGACAAGATTTATAGAGTTTCGGCACAACTTGCCTATGCCATCTCTTCTAATATTTCCACTAAAGCCTTCACTATCTTGATAGCTCAAGGTATTATAAACAACCTATACACAAGTAAGTTTTTGGGCACTTACTAAGCCATTATAAGTGATAGATTGTTAGGCACTATCAACCTTTTATGAGTAGATCGAAAATACTACTAACCTTAACCTAAAGTAGTTTTTAGGTACTACCTTAAACCTTTCACAAGATCTAGTTTTTAAGGTCTCTTCAAACTTAATACAACAATTTATGAAAAAGGAAAAACTTTTTCACTCAAGCAATAATGATATTAAAAGTACTTCAAGTACTGCTCACAAAGTATGTTTGATGAGGTTAAGAATGTGAGGAGAATTTCAGGAAAGCTCATCCTTCAAACTCTATTTTAAACATTATCTTTTGCAAGCTTTGAATAATCAACTTCTTTTGACTGTTAGATCACTTTTGGTTCATCTTTCTAATTGAGAAAAGCTTCCATAATAGAATATTTGCTAAATGGAACATTTCTCTATTTGTTTTTGTTAAAAGTGAGTCCTTTTATAATATGAATAAAGAACTAGCGATTATAGAGAAAGTTTTCACTTCATATTTTACCTAAGATCAATTAAAGACCATTGAAACATCCCCACGCCCATTGCTAAGACAACAACATTCATTATTTCATGCAAACTAGTGGTTGTCAAATAAAATACACCTTCACAGATGTTGGCTCTAGCCAAACATCCATCGGGACTAGCTATTAGAGAGAACTAGACTTAAAGCTCCTCCTTTGACTTTTGCATTGGCTTATTTCACTTTTTCTTCAATAACCATTAGTTAAAAATAATGGTCATTACTTTTGAACTTCAATGCTAGTTGGAAGAGGATCAATGCATGTTATTGATTCCCATAAATAAAGAACTTGATGCTCTATTTTATAAGGTTTCCATAAATATTTCAACGGTTGTTAGAGGATTCACAATGCTTGTTGGTAGCAACTTTAATGCCTGTTGAGATATGAGTGTCCCTTATTGATGGGTCCAAAGTTTAAATCTCAAATTGGAGCATATTTCCAACACATGTTAATGATCTTCCAATTCCTATTGAATGTGTTCAACACCTATTGAAATAATAAGTATTCCTCATTGGGATGTCTAGAGCTTTTGACATTATCTATAGAGCTTTCTCAATGACTATTATGTAGGACCAACAGGCATTCTGAGTCCTAAATTATTTTGCTTAATCTAAGGCATTATGGCCAATACCTGTTATGAAAGTGCAATGCCTATTGTGAAGCAAAATCAATGCCCATTGCAAAAATGAAACATCTGTTAAGGTTCAAAGTGCATAACCATATTTCGACAATTGTCCAACTCTTATTGGGGATAAAAGCAACACCTATTAAGAGGTCCAAAAATCTATACCAAAATTGAGGTGTTTATCTAATATTTGTTATGATATCTTTAATGCCTGTTAACAGGTCTACAATGCCTGATGTATGAAGACAACATTCGTTGGTTTGTTAAGCTGAGTTTGCCTTGATCTTCACTCTTTAATACTTTGAGTTTTCAACCATGATTTCTTCTCCCATCAACATAGTCCAAACAATTGTTGTCCTGTAAGTTCTAACACAAATAACTTGGACAAAGATTTACTTTTTGACTTGCTTGTAATCATCAAAATAAGACTTGGAACCTTGAGGTTCAACATTTTTCCCTTTTTGATGATGACAAATAGTCTAACAAAAGTAATAAGGATATATATATATATATATATATTAAGAATAAAATCTTAACTCCCCCTTAATCTATTGAGGTCATGCATTAAGTAATCATGTTATCCTTTAATAAGAGATCATCCTTGGCAAGATTTAACATAACATTTTGCTCCCCCTTAAGATATGTTCCTATTATATACATCATTTTATTTCTCATTTCTTATTTCTCCCCCTTTATCATTATCAAAAAGAAGCAAATAGAAAGTAAAAGATTAAGTAAATGAGCATAAATGAACCATTTATTCATTGCAAGAGTTTATTTTACAATAAACAACAGTTAACTTTACATTGCAAAGGGGATGTTGTGTAATCATTAACTAATTTTTGAAAAAGAAAAGAAACAAAAAGAAATAAAATAATCATGTAGAAGACTCATAAAGAGAAGTGGTTTTGGAAGGAGAGGAATGGGTTTGATCTTGAGGTTCTAAAGGTGATTTTGGCTCTATGGGTTGCTTTTGGTTCTTAGGCTCTATTGGCTCCTTAAACACATATAGAGGATCTTGTTGATTGGAAAGATCTTTTGGTGTCTCTAGCTGTTCATGGATTCTTGGGCTGCTAGGTTGTAAGTTTAAGCCTTCCACAATCTAGTCCAAGGTTTGGTTAATAACTTCATCTCACCCTAGAGTTGATGTACCTTTTGATGCAGAGTGGTGGCAGAGGACTCAACTCTTTTAACAACATTATTAAGGATTTCCAACTACTCAAGCACTTTTTGCTTAAATGGGGGGAGAGATGGAGCAGTTGGAGTAAGTATACTGGTTCGAATTCCTCCTACTGTTGTAATCCATGCACCAATAACTTCTTCAGTTTCTTCATCAACCTTTTCTTCTCAAGGAACCTTTCCTTCCTCAAGCACCTTCTTGATTAGACCAGTGTCTAGCCTTTGCAAAATCCTCAAGCTCTCTTTCTAATGGGTTCATTGTCAAGTAATTTCTCCAGCATTAAGCCATAGTTCGTAAGCTCTATCTCAATAAAAGGGTAGCCTTCATAAACTTTTCAATCTTTGTGATGTAGTATAAATGCATTAGGCTTGCCCACTTGCCCATCAATTTTCTATATCAATAGCCAATGTTTGTTCACCTTTTGTTTATTCTTCATGAACCATAGGTAGAACAAGTCCATCATGGTGTATTTGCCATTTGATTGGCCCCTCCCATTAATGTTCCAAGCTATGAACCTATAGGCAAACCTTAAAGCTCGACTCTTAATCTTTGAGGCCTTACTGCTATTGTTGTTGTAGTTGCTTGTTTCATCAGTTATAGACTTCCAAAATTTATTGACATCCACTTTGAAGGTAGGAGGAGTCTCTGTCAAACCAAAAGAGGTAGCATTAAAACACTTAGCCAAATCCTTTGGCCTAATCTTGTATTTCTTTCCAAAAAGCTGAAACTTGATTATGCTAGCCTTAACATCGACATCACAATCATTTCTTAGGACTTCCAAAATAGTGAGAAATTCCACTGTGAGCTCAAACTATAAAGGTTTCCTAATATGATAGAATTGTTCTCATCCAATGCCTATCAATAACTCTTCAACTTGCTTTGTTAAGACATACCTTTGAAGATCATTCCATTCTAGAAACTCTTTACCATCAAGCTATTATTTTAGTAGTTTTCTAGCCAAGAGTTTTTCTTTTTCATCTTTGAGATGAAATTATTGGGTTAAAGGATCAAATGTAGGTTTAGAGCTAGGCTTGGGGGCAAGCTTTTATTCAGTTGCCTTTTCCTTACCTTTTGAATCATGAGTTGCCTTGGGTTTCTTCTTCTATTATGAATCTATATTTGATGTCTCTACTATTATTTTCCTCTATTGAGTTAGTAATAATGCTAGATTTTCTTTAGTTTTAGAGCTTGAGCTAATGTAAGAAGGTTGAGGGTTCGTCCTAGCAAGTTACTTATATCTCTTAAAAGAGTCAGTTTTAGGTGCCATAAATGATTTGAGGGATTGATACAAGCAAAAAATAAAAAATTGCAGTAGAATTTAAGAGAGATGAAGAGAAAGTAAGGTACAAGCAAAAAGTAAAATTGATTTTAGGGTTTAAGAGGTTTAAATAGAAGTACAACGGGTTCCCCTTTTTTCTAAAACAAATATGACCATTAAAAATGTTCAATGGCTATTGCGAGTTAGGAAATGGTTATCGGACATAACAACTGGCTTTCTCTTGTAAGTGTTCTTTAGTGAATGATGGTGACTGATTTGACACAGCCATTGAAATGTTAACAACGTTCCTTAGGGATATGCAATGATCACTATGACTAATAGAAGCAAAAAAGAAAATCTCAAATGGAGTATAATGATCCTTGTGAGCTTTGCAATGGTCGTTGTCCATGTTTCTCAATCAAAACATAGTTTAAAATAGATTTTTCAAAGTCATAACCTTTCTGAAAGCTTAGCTAATGAATGTTATTAATCAAATTCTATGAAAAAATCATGAATTCAACTAACATTAATACTTACAATTAAAATCTTTAGTTATTGAATCTAAAAGACTTCAATAGTGATAAAATAACATCACATGCAACAAAGATTATAAATGACTGAGTAGGAGATTGAACATGTTTGAAGCTAATCTAAGGTATTTCCATCAATCATACCAAGTTCTCTTTTGATGAATTACATCCTTTCATCATAAAGAGATTTAGTGAAAATATATGCCAATTAATGGTTAGCATCAACAAATTCCAATAAAATATTGCCATTACTAGCATGATCCCTAAAAAAGTAATGTCTAATGTCTGTATTCTTGCTTCTATAATGTTGAATGGGATTTCTAGGCAAGTTTATTGCATTAGTGTGACCACACTTAATGACAACATGTTTTATAACAACATTATAATCAAGAAGTTATTGTTTCATCAATAGGAGCTGGGCACAACATAGACCGACTGTTACATACTCAGCTTCAGCATTTAATAAAGCAACTGAGTTTTCCTTTTTGCTACTCCAAGACAATAAACATTGACCAAGTAATTGACATGTATCTGAAGTGCACTTTCTATCTAAGGTACACCCAAAAAAATCATCATAAGAAAATGCATTTAACTCGAATGAAGAACTCTTAGGATACCAAAGTCCTAAGTTAGGGGTAACAATAAGATACTTAAGTATGTATTTCATAACATGAAAATAAGACTCTTTAGGATTAAATTGATATCTAGCACATAAGCAAACAATGAACAAAATATCAGGTTTACAGGTTGTGAGATAGAATAGACTACTAATCATACCTTTATATAGCTTTTGGTCCACATTCTTACTAGGTTCATCCATGCTTAGCGTGATGTTGGAGCTCATAGGAGATTTACAAGGTTTGTTGTTGTCCATGCTAAATCTTTTGATTAGTTCTTTTATATATTTGGCTTGATTGATGAAGATTCCTTCTTTTCCTTGTTTGATTTGTAATGCAAGGAAGAATTTGAGTTCTCCCATCATGCTCATTTCAAACTCACTCTTTATTACTTTAGAAAAATCTTCACTAAACAAACATTAGTTACACCAAATATGATATCATCTCTATATATTTGCACTAACAATATGTCTCCTCTATTTTTCTTAGAAAAGAAAGTTATGTCTACTAAACCTTGGAGAAACCTTTTTCTACAAGAAAGTTGCTCAACCTCTTATACAAAGCTCTTAGAGCTTGCTTCAAGCGATATAAGGCTTTGGTTAGCTTAACCACATTAGTAGGAGAGCAATAACTTTTAAAACTAAGGGATTATTCAACATACACTTCCTCGTAAATGTACCCATTCAGAAAAGCACTTTTGAAATCCATTTGATATAACTTGAAAGTCACATGAGATGCAAATGCAAGTATAATTCTAATGGATTCAAGTCCGACTATAAGTGCAAAAGTCTCATCAAAATTAATCTCATCATCTTGGTTATAGCCTATGGCTACTAATTGAGTCTTGTTCCTAGTAATATCTCCATGTTCATCAAGTTTATTTCTAAAGACCCATTTAGTTCCAATAACAAAATGGTTATGAAATTGAAGAACTAAGATCCATACTTTATTTCTTTTGAATTGATTAAGTTCTTCTTGCATAGCAAGAACCCTCTATTTTCATCTCTAATGGCCTTATCTATGGTCTTAGGCTCAATAAGGGAAACAAAAGGAAGATTAGCACATGCATTTCTAAAAGATGATCTAGTTGATACCCGACTTGATGGACTACCAATAATAAGATTTTTTTATTGATCTTTCTTGAAGCCAATCCCTTTCTAGTTGAGTTTGCTTTTCACTAGGAGCAAGAAGAGGTAGATCTTCATTTCTTTCATTCCTCATGTTTGATAGTTTATCCATATTCTTCCCTTCTTCTCTAATGTTTAGCTTACTTATGGGACCTGCAAGATCATGAACATTTATCTCTATTATTGAAGAATCAGATTCATTAAATACAACATGCATAGACTCCTCTACAGTAAGTATTCTCTTGTTGAAGGCTTTATACTCTTTACAAGTGGTAGAGTATCTAAGGAAAATTCTTTCATTGAATTTGAAATCAAACTTACCTAAGTTGTCTTTAGTGTTTAGAATAAAGCACTTGCAACCAAAAATTCTAAAATATGTAATCTTGGGCTTTCTATTGTTCCCCAACTCATAAGGAGTTTTCTTTAACAAGGGTCTTACTAAGACTCTATTTAAGATATAGCAAGAAGTACTTTAACCCAAAAGTACTTAGGAAGATTGTACTCATTCAACATGGTTCTTGCCATTTCTTGAAGAGTTCTATTCTTCCTTTCTACTACACCATTTTGTTAAGGTGTTCTCAGAGTTGAGAAGTTGTGTGAGATACCATAACCATCAAAAAAGCTATAAAACTTAACATTCTCAAACTCTCCTCCATGGTCACTTCTAATGTAAGAGATTTTCAAATCCTTTAAGTTTTGAATTCTCTTGGCAAAGGACTTAAAAAACATCAAAATGAGAATCCTTGTATGGGAAGAGTAATACACAAGTATATTGATATGGTCCAAGGCCAACACATATACATCAAATAGGCAAGTCCACCTATCAAGTATAGTATAACATAAGAGTATCAAGTGTCGATCCCTCAAGGACTAAAAGTACTAGTATTAACTTTTTTTCTATTATTTAACCCGTAAATTTAAGTGAATTAATTAACTAATAAAAAATGAAAATAAATTAATTCAATAAACTAGAATAATGAAAATATGACCTAGTGGAAAAAAAGTGATCAGTATGACAAATGACACTCAAGTATTGAATCCCCCTAAGACTTGTTAAGAAATTAGTTTTCCAACAAGAAACCACAGAAATTTCTTTTGTATGTTAAAATCCTTCTCAAGATAATTAACATCTAATTCTAGGTTGATTAATTGGAATCTCTTCCTAATTAAAACTTCTTAAAATCGCATTATGGTTCCATTGAATTTCTCTATTAGGTTTGACCCTAATCCGAAGGATTTATGTTATCCTATCTTTAGGGTTACATGCAACTCCTTTCAATTATACTTAATCTATTCAATAACTTGATTTCCCAATCTAAGTTTAAAGAATTATAAAGAAAGAATCAATATTTTGAACATATCAATTCAAGAAAATAAAGAGCAAACACAATTGAATTTCATGAAATAATGGAAAGATTGTATTATCTAAACAAAATCACAATTCAAAACTCATCTTAAGGTTTATCATAGCCAAGTGTCTAACTAATTTAGTGCATAATGGAATTACTAGCCAACATCAACATAAAGAGAAAATAAAATAGAAAGTTTTCATGATAAAACCCTTGTAGCCTCATTATCTTCAAGCTTGATGGATGGCCAATAATTCTCCTATTTTGGATAGTTTCTTCTCTAAAAAAAAGAAAATAAACAAAATAAAACGTCCAACCTTCGAATTCTCCTCCTCCCATTAATACTCCTCTTCAAAATAGGAAAAATATCTTCCTCCACCATTTAGGAAAAAGAACTAATAACAAATCCTCCCTAATTTAGAATGGAACCCGGTGACCTTCCTAAACTACACGGACTTGTTCTCAATTGTATTAGGAAAGGACTGAAATTTTGTCTTAAAAAATATCAAAATTGGTCCTTGAATGGTCAAATTTCTATTTAGTCTTTGAACTTCTAAAACTACACAATTTCACCCATAAAACTTTCATAATTTACTAATCAGCTCTAATTTCTAGGATTTCCTATAAAATCACAAAATACAAGCCAAAAACGAGACATAATCTGATATTTTTTCCAAATTAGACTCAATTAACAATAAAACTAGCCCTAAAAAATACTAAAAATAAAGAACTATCAAATTTCCCTACACTTAGCATTTTGCTTGTCCTTAAACAAAAATAATAAGCTAACGGAAAAAAAATACGAAAAAAATACTCAAAACAAAACAAGAAAAACACTAAGCACAAAACAATAAAGACTAACACAATTGACTTATAAACATATTTCATCCCCTCATCGGCTTCGTAACAAATCTAATTAATAGAGCTTATGCAAAAAATTCATCAATTCTCAAACTTAAAAAAATTGTGTTCTAGCATACTTATTTAATCATAACTATCCCTAAATCAAATGCATCAAAGATTATCCATCCACAAACCCAAAAAAACAAATTCATTTATTAAGTTTTGCACAACATACCCCTCATTCCAAGTGTTTAAAGATTAGTATATGCTCTCATTGTCTAACAAATTGCATAAAAGTCTACCATAAGCTTGAGAATAAATCACATCTCCACCACTTAAATTCAAATATAAGCACAAATCAAAGGTCTTTCTTTTAGTTGTAATGAGGCCTTGGGAGAGGGTAGATATTTTTAAGCTAGTGGATTACAAAATAATTGATCATGCTTAGTAAATACTTTTTCAAATGAAACTCACATGATATCTAAATAAAGAACAAATCTTATGCACAAAACATAATCTCACTCTTATGGACCTTAAAAATAATAGAAATTGGCCCTTACTCGATATCTTTTGCAAAAATAGAATTGAACTACCTTGATAAAGAAATACATCATCCTCTTCCTTTTTTATTTCTTTGAACTTCTCTTCTTTTTTTATTTCTTTTTTTTTTTTTTTGACTTTTTATATTTTGAGAGCAAGAAAGAAGAGTTATTATAAAATCACACAAAGTAACAATTTAAAAATCAAGCGATTAATCAAATAACATTCTCTCATTCTCACCCTAAAGAATAAAACACTTAACCCCACACTGAAGACTTCTCATTAATTTCATGAAACAACCCCTTGTAATTGTAGAAACCAAATCCCATCCCAAAGCAAACATGACCAATTTAATATTTTAAGGGGGTAGGCTTCATTGGCTAGCTAAACATGGGATTATAATAAAGAAAATAGGGTTCATATATGCTCAATGGGACTCACTAAATGGATAAAAGGTAGATGAACAAAGACAAAAGAGCAAGTGGCTAATCCCAAATTGCATTAATCATTTTTATGCTTGTATTTGATAATGTGGTCTTAAAATGATAACAAATCAAGTTCTAGAGACTCTAGCACTAATTAAGGACTCATTCAACAAAGAATTCACAAAATTAAGCACATTACAAGGAAAAGAGGCTTAAACCTTTCTTTATAGTGTAAAAAAAATGAATTTAAATGTTTTTAAGAATTTGCAAACTTCCAAACCTTGAGATTTTCTTTAAAGATAGTGATAATTAAATATCTATGGTAGAAAACAAGGTTTGTAAATTAAGAAAGTGAATTCAAGGCATAACTAGATATTTTTTATCAAGTTAAGATGAAAATGAGGTAATTACTAGGCAAATAACGAGTCATTCACACAATAAAGCAAACAAAACATCAAAACAAATTATATATGTGTGTATGTGTGTGTGTGTGTGTGTGAAGAAAGTATAAAAAATATGAAAAAATAAAAATAAAATTATTGAACAATACAAACCTTCTCCCACACTTAAGACAAATTGTCCTCAAAGTGGAGGAGAAGTTTTTAGCACAACAAAACAAACAAATAGCACACTAAAAAAACAAACGAACTAGGAAACTTCCCTGGAATCTCAAGGTGCAGGTAGTGAAAAATGGTAGAAGGAGACGATGCATCAAATCTCGAATTTGAATGAGGAGCTCACCATATTGAGCCAATTATTAAGACATTTGATTTTGCACATCTTATAAAAGATTTTGGTATTCATGCATTATGTAAACGTCGTGAAGTAGGTGGGAAAGTAGAAGTTGGATATATTGGCTAACCCTTGGTTGAGGCTCTTGTGATGGCCTTACTTTCCCCTCATGGGTGACACCACCAACTTCATAACACAAAGCTGCAATCTCAGCTATAAAGGTATCATCCTTGGATGGTGAGTGATCTAGAATAGCGGATGGTCGAGTTTGGGTATAATCAACAGGGAAGAACCTTAAGTGGCGGAGTGTATCAATAGTAGTTGATGACTTTATAGGAACCATTCACGTACCTGCAAAATCAACACCCAAACTTGCAAAAATATTTGTTAAGAGCATAGGGAAATCAAAATTTTTGTTTGACCATGAGAGACGAATAACATCACAAATGCATGTGATTATAATGGAAACTAAAAGGACACCTGCAATATCACTAAACCATGGATCATTTTATATGCAAGATAAACATCACTAAGGCACACTTCATTAAGAGCACAAGCCTTGGGAAAAACATTATATACAAGTAAGAATGGGCATCCAAGTGCTTAGCTAAGTACCGTGAATGGTCCCGTTGGTAGCACGTGACTAAGCCTAATTAAGTGATTGCTCTAGACAAATTACAAGTCTCATCACTTGAGATGTGATGTTGATCAGTGTTTCTATTAGGACTCAACACAAGTAGAGAGCCAACATTGGGCACTCCTAAAAATGACATGAGAGAAGCATAAGTGATCACTAGTTTCTGACCATGAACAAAAGAATGAATCTCTAAACAACTCTCTGCCATTTTGTTTTCAATTTCAGTGTAAAATTCACGTACTAACTATGGACAATATTGATCCTGAAAATCCAAGACTTGCTCCCATCCTATTGTATTAAATGCAGCTCGAATGTGAAGTGACGTATCAACGTATGAAGTGACAGACTGCTGACTAATGAACTTGTTCAAAATATGCTTATTGCACCAACTCGAATTGACCATCGAAGTGAATCGTGTGGCATCAAAATTGATAGCAGGTTGGGCAAGGCGTTTCGAAAGTCGACGCTGAGACATGAGAGGTTATGCAATGATGTAATTACAAGGCAAATAGCACAATGAAAACTTGTACACATGACACAACCAATATGGATATCAGTATCAGACAAGTATTCTAGCAAGATAATACCCAAATGGAGTCACACGCAATGAAGCACCAGTAAGAGTAGAAGCACAATCTTAGGTCTTAAAGCAAAATTATAATTTGCTAACAAGTAACAAATAATAAGTGGGAAATCCATATCAGCAAATTCCTAGAATTGAAAGCGCATTATCAGTAATGGGGAAAAATTAGAAAAAAGAGGGCAAAAAATGATAGTGAAAGATGGCAAATTGGGTGTCAGTTTGCTTCGGTTGGTCTCGGTGATGGAAGGTTGTGGTCGATAGAGAGCGGGAAGAATCAATCAGAAAGGGGCGGTTAGGGTTGAGGCGATTCGGTATGTGATGTCGATCGGATAAGGTGCGTCCAGCTATGGAGGGTCATTGTGCGGTCGGGTCGAGAGTTGAGAAAGTGTCCGGGTGAGGAGAGTTTGTATTTGGGCAGTTGCAAAATTTGTAACGGTGGTGGCTATAGAATAAGAGAGTTACGTTTTGTCTATATATATATATATATATATATATATATATATATATATATATATATATATATATATTCCCCTTATGTGCATCAACGCATGATAATGCATTGAAAACCACACAAGGACTGGGATAAGGTTGCTAAAGCAGCCCATGTGCAGTCCTAACTGTACACATATATGGCTTGGACCACACAAATACGGCCACAAAGGGGATTTTGAAAAATTCTTTTGTATGCATTCACACATAGGTGTGTGACAAAAACTGCATATGTGTTGGATTTTTTTTTTTTTTTTTGAATTCCTACAAAAACAAAACACCCCAATAAAATTATCAAACAATACCACAAAATGAGACGAAATTATCAAACAATACAAGAAGGGTGAAATTTTTTTTTTTTTTTACTTTTTTATTATTATTTTTTTTACAATCAAGGAGTTAAAACTTATCTAGATGGAAAGTTCTCTCTATTTCAGGATCTTCAAGTTCTAGCTCAGTTGTGTTGCCTCGAGTCATACACCGTTAAAGTCCCTGAAAAGAGTAAAAATCACAACAAAAATTAAAAAAAAAATAAGACTAAAATAAGAAGGGTAAAATGAGACGAAAAAATTATGAAAAAGGAAAATTAGCTAAATTAATAGATATAAAGTGTTCCTAATATTTTAGTCCCCGACAACGGCATCAAAAACTTGATACAGTCTGAGGCCAACACCTATAGATCAAATAGGCAAGTGCATCTATCGAGTATAGCATAGCATAGGAGTATTAAGTGTCAATCCCTCAATGACTAAAAGTACTAGTATTAGTTATTTCTCTATTATTTAACAGTTAAATTTAAGTGAATTAATTAACTAATTATAAACTAAAATAAATTAATTTGACAAACTAGAACAATGAAAATATGAACTAGTGGGAAAAAGGTGACCAATATGACAAATAACACTCAAGTATTGAATTCCCCTAAGACTTATTAAGAAATTAATTTTTCAATAATACCATCTAATTTAATGTTTATGAAACCGTAAAAATCCCTTTTGTACATTAAAATCCTTCTCAAGATAATTAATATCTAATTCTATGTTGATTAATTGAAATCTCTTCCTAATTAAAACCCCTAAAATCACATTATAGTTCCATTGAATTTCACTATTATGTTTAACCCTGATCCAAAGGATTTATGTTATCCTATTTATAGGGTTACATGCAACTCCTTTCAATTGTGCTAAATCTATTCAATAACTTAATTTCTCAATCTAAGTTTAAAGAATTGTGAAGCAAGAATCAATATTTTAGACATATCAATTCAAGGAAATAAAAAACAAACACAATTGAATTCCATAAATTAATGAAAAGATTGTATTATCTAAAGAAAATTACAATTTAAAACTCATCTTAGGGTTCATCAAGTGCCTAACTAATTTAGTTCATAAAAGAATTACTAGCCAACATCAACATAAAGAGAAAATAAAACATAAAAGCTTTCAGGATAAAACCCTTGTAGCCTCTAATTCTCTTCAAGCTTGATGGATAGTCAACAATTCTCCTCTTTTGGACAGTTTCTTCTCTAGAAAAAAAATAAACAAAGCAAAACATCCAACGTTAGAATTCTCCTTCTCCTATTAATACTCCCCTTACTCCCCCTCAAAATAGGAAAAATATCATCCTCTACCATTTAGGAAAAAAACTAATAACAAATCCTTCCTAATTTAAAATGGAACTTAGTGAGCTTCCCAAACTGCACAGACTCTTTCTCAATTGTATTAGGAAAGGATTGAAATTTTGTCTTAAAAAATATCAGAACTGGTCCATAAACTGTCAAATTTTTGTTTGGTCTCTAAACTTTTGAAACTGCACAATTTCACCTAAAAACTCTCATAATTCACCAATCAGCTCCAATTTTTAGGATTTTCGATAAAACAGAAAATACAAGCCAAAAGTGAGACATCATCTAGTATTTTTTTTTAAAGTAAACTTAATTAATAATAAAACTAGCTCTAAAAAATACTAAAAATAAAGAACTATCATATATCTAATGTAATCATCTACTAAGACAAATGCAAAATGCATGCCTCCTAAGCTAGATATTTTAGTAGGGCCAAATATATCCATGTGAAGCAATTCTAGTGGCCAAGAAGAACCTACCTTGTTCTTAGCTTTGAAAGAGGATTTAATTTGTTTACCTCTTTGACATATTTCACAAACTCCTTCCTTTACGAACTTGATTTCAAGTAGATCTTCAACCAAGTTTCTTCTTTTTAGCTTATTGAGGAGTTCCATGACTACATGACCTACCATTTTATGTCAGGTTTTACCTTCATCCACTATAGAGACTAAACACTTTGCATTATGGTTAGCAAGAAAATTTAAATCAATCACTTAGATATTATGAACTCTTATACTAATAAATAAAATTTCATTGTCACTCATTTTTTATACATGGGATGTTTGTGGCTCAAACATGACTCTAAAGCCTTTGTCACACAATTGACTTACACTTAACAAATCGTGTTTGAGTCCATTAACAAGCATAACTTTATTAAGAATAAGAGAGTCATCATCTTTCCCAACTTTACCTATGCCAACAATTTTGGCTTTGCCATTGTCTCTAGAAGACATATTTCCAAGACCTTCAATCTTTTCCAATTGTGTGAAGAACTTCCTTCCTCTTGCCATGTGCTTTGAACATCCACTGTCAAGATACCACTCTTGCTCTATAACTTGGGATTTCAAGCACACCTACAAAACAACATAGATTATGTCTTATGTACCCAAACCTTTTTGAGTCCTAGAGGGTTAGTTCTTACCAATTGTTCATCATGCCTTCTAGATTGGCAATAATAAGCCATGTGACCATATATGCCAAAATAAAAACAATCACCATCAAAATGAGTTGATATCCTACTTTTATATGGTATATGCATATAGTGTCTCCTAGACTTGCAACTCTTTTGAGTAATGTGTCTTAGAGTATTTCTTAAGTGAGGAACTCTTTTGCGTTGTGTGTGTCTATATCCATAATTATGCCAATTTTTGTGTCTATGCATTCTCTGTTTGCCTCTTAGGTTTATAAGAGTAATACATGTAAGCATAGTTTACTCTAAGAGAATCATTTTTCAATTGTGTGTGATTGTGTTGAGGCTTTCCTCTTGAGCCATCATTTATGACATTTCCCTTCTTAGAAACATTTCGTTTCATAATAAGGTTAAAAACATTCTCTTTGACTATAACAAAGATTATTTGAGAAGAGGAGGGAGCCATTGAATTAATGGGATTAGAGCCTAATCCATACTTGATGGATGGACTCCTTTGAGCCTCAAGCATGGAGTCTAACATCTCTTTCCTTTAGTAAACTTATTAAGAATTTCCTTTAGTTTAAGTTCTCAGCTGTGAGAGACCCTACCTATTTAGCTAGAGTTTATTGACTTTTAGCACTTTCTTTCAAAGATTTTTTTTTTCTATTTTCTGAAGAGAAGAGGTATTAGACTTGAGGGTCTTAATGCTCATAGTGAGTTTGGTAATTATTGAGTACGACTTATCTCTAGAGTAAGAGTCAAAAAGATTTACCTTGTTGTCACATCACTATCATTGTCATTGTTTGATTAGTGTTCACTTGAGGATTTATTTGACTGCTTCTCAATTGCAATGAGATAGAGGTTAGTTGGCACCTTTCTTGTTTCTTCCTTATCAAGTTTGGAATCACTAATGTTATCCCAAGTAGCTTTGTATACTTCTTTTCATTTCTTAGAGGTGTACTTTTTTGGAGGGAGCTTGCTTTTCTTGATCTTAGGATAATCTAATTTTAGATGCCCTTTCTCATTGCATTCATAGCAAGTGAGTTGACTCTTAATGTTTTTTCCTCTTATAGTTCTTTGACCCCTTTTATTTGAGAGAAATTTCTTTCTTTGATTGGTGAAGAAGGCAAGATTCTCATCTTCACTATATCTTCATCATCACTAGAAGAGGAAGTTGTTAACAAATAAGAGGTGGATAGAGTTTCAAAATGTACCTCTTTGGCTTTCAGAGCCAAGTCTCTCTTTCTCATCCCTATGTTTACAACAAGCTTCTCAAGAGTAATCTCATGAGCCAATAATTTTCCTATAAGCTCATCAAGTGACAGGACCTCCAGCTTGTTTGCTTCCTCTATAGTTGTTTTCTTAGCTTCCCATTTATCTTTGGGAAGTGTTCTTAAAATTTTTGCTACCATGTCCTTATTTGAATATGATTTTCCCAAAGTTATGAGAGTGCCTATAATGTCTATGAATCTATTGTACATCTCAATGATAGTTTTCTATTGAGAGCAAGTTCTTTTATCCATGAATAAAGAACTAGTTGTTAGAGAGAAAACTTTTACTTCACATTTCATCTAAGATTAAGTAATACCCATTAAGACATCACTACACTCATTGCTAAGATAACAACCATCATTGGTTTCATGTAGATGGGTGTTTTTCAAACAAAATACATCTTCAACAATCATTGGCTCCAACAAAATGTCTGCTAGGACTAGCCATTAGAGAGAACTTGACTTAAGGCTCCTCTTTTGGCTTTTGCATTGGCTTGTTTCACTTTTTCTTCAATGACTATTAGATTCATGATCTTTTCCAAGAGTTTAAGGGAATCACTTGAGAAGAAAAAAAAAAAGGAAGAAGAGACATTTATCAATTATTAGATTTGTTTAGGGAGTTCTATTTCCCTTTTTATTTCTTTCTTCAAGATAATGCTTAAACAATTGGATTTAGAATACTTTAGGAATATGCTATGCTAGATTCATTGTTTAGGGTTTTGATGTAAGCAAGAAAGGATTGAATTTTTTATGCCTCTATGACAATGTTGGATTTCCCTTTTTGCAGGTGAATAATTTTTGCACTTTGTAGTTTCCTGGCCATCAAATTACATGATTTGTGTTTAATTTATAAACTAAGAAATTGTAAATTGAAATAGACTTAAAATAAATTTCATTAGGTTAATTAAATGAGTAGAAATACTCATTTAACCTATTACTGTCATTAGGTTTTGCTAGATATAAATGAGTAATTCTATTTTTTTGGTTCGCATTAAGAAATGGTTTTATGAAATGGGATCGAAAAGTTTGAGTAACTACTCAAAAAAGAGGACTTTAACACTATAAAGCAAATTGATAGTTAAAACACATAATCTGACTTGTCAATAAAGGAGTGAAGCAACATGAAATTCAATTTGTGAAATTAAAAACACTACTAGAAAAATGTCCTTTGGCAAAGGGAAAAATGGTCGCTAAAAGTCTCTATATGGTCATAATAAGTCAATAGCGATGGGAAAAATCCCATCTCTACTATCATAATAGGCTACTTCACTAAAAGTATTGAACGATGAGAAAAGGTATCCAATCGTAAAAACTCAATAGCTTCCATGTGTAATTGTGATCATAAAAAATTATTAGCGACTAGTTTTATCATCATTATTTGTTGAACATGTCATCATAATTCGATAATTGTAATTTAGTTAAATGACTCATTTTTGCCATATTTCCATTATTTTTTGATTTGCAATAAAATAAGAAAAATAAAAAAAAAAAGAAACAAACCCTTTCTAAGATCACCCTCAAGCTCGTTGAGAACAAATACTCTTTCAATCACTGTATTAGGACCACTCAATGGTATCTGCAAAATTGCCATCAAAATGCTAAAATTGAGCAATTAGTTATTGCTAAAGGCATTAAGTTTGGATAATAACATAAATAGTGAACACAACAACATAAATCCTAACCAGAATGGATTACATTGCTTGGGGGGGGGGGGGAGGGGGAGGCACTTACAAACACTAAACAAAGAGAAAAATTCAATTTGAAAGTTCAAAAAGATTACCTAGTTATCCATAATTGTTGTTTCCACTAGTCCTATGTCACCAAAATTTGTTTAATGATATTTTAGTTAGTTCAAACATATAAAAAAGTTTAAAAAACAAATGAAAATTCAAAAAGCTGATACCATCAACGTTAGCAACTATGTTTCTTAAGTTGCCTATATGATGGACTTCATCCTCAAAAATGAAATTTATCTAGATCACATAGTCCATATAATTCATCCACATCTTGAATAAAAAAAAGAAGCAATTAAAGCCACAATCAAACTCTTATTTACAAAATAACAAGAAAATAAAGAAAATATCATCATTAGTTAAAGCACGAGTAACACAACTCTTCTAGTAGTAAAATCTTTAAATATCTCCTTTATAATTTAGGATTGAAGGCCATTTATGTGACTAGCTAGTTATAGGGATCAAAGGCATGATTTCAGATTCTCATAATTGTAAGCTTTTGTTAGCCTTTTCACTGCAACCTTTTATCCATATGTTAACGCTTCTATGTCCATCTCTACATAATCTCCTTTATCCATGAACTTCTCTAACACCTAAATATCAAATCATAAATTTAAGCATAAAAACACATAAATGTATAAAAAAAATTTAACACCTCCTTTACCATTAAGTTCTTTAATCCCTATTCCTAGAAGAAGATGAGGATGCAAGGATGGTGGGTAAGGTGAGGGCAAAGGTCAAGGAAAGTAGAGCTATAAATGATGATGTAAGAGAAGAGTGAGGCCCCAATACCATCAATGGAAGTGTTTGAAATTGCCATATAAAGATGAAATAACAAAAACCATCTTCTAGGGTTAGTTGTAAACACACACTATAATAGTTGTGATTGTTAATTATTGTAACAAAACTACCTGATAGCTTTGAATATCTATTTTGTATATTATAAATTTTCAATTGATACCCTAAATGTTTGATACAAGGATACAAAATGCTAATTTCCAAAGAAATATAAGGAGAATTTAAAGAAGGAGAATGAAACGTTTAGAAAATCAAAGCTTGAAATTAAGAGATCTATCAGATTTTTGAAGGGTAATATGAAATTTTTGAAAATTAAGTTGAAAATTGAGGGATCCATTATTTAGATGGTGGCTCATAGTAGGAAGGTAAGAATAATGAGAACAATTGCAAAATAAGGCATAAAAGAGAGGAAAATGGATCGCGTATTTATTGACAAATAGTGATTGATTTTCCAACTAATAAGGATGGGTACAATAGCCAATCTTTGAAGGTGGATTCTTCTATGACCATATAAAAATCATGTCTTTAAAAATATTATTTTAGCAACCGTTTAAGGCACCTGTGGCTAATAGGTGGTCGCTACAGCTTAATATTCTTATTGTGATACCATAAGTTGATTTATATAAGGTTTTCTTCCTATTTGCTTTTATGTTTTGCTATAGTTTATGTTGTTTTATTAATCTTTAAGTCATTTTTAGTTAGCTCAAACTTCATTTAATTGTTTTCTAGATAAAAATAGAATTATCATATTTTGGTACTTATACATGATATCTATAAGACAATATCTATACTCTTAGTGCACTATTATTACTTGCATGACTCATATACTTATGACCATTCACAAGTTAAGAACTTGTCAAGGGAGACTCTTAAGGGTTGCGAGTCTTTATTTAAAGAACAAGACATTCACAAGTTAAGAACTTGTCAAGGGAGACACTTAAGGGTTGTGAGTCTTTATTTAAAGAACAAGACATTGGTATCGTTGCTATAATATCACAATCTTTGATTGAATTCTTAATTTATAATTTTTCTTTTTTATTTTAAGTACAATTCTTTATCTTGTATGTGAAGGACTCGAAGTCTAGACCTAATAGAATAAGATCTTAAACCATTTGATCTAAAAATTGAAACAACTATTATAGTTGATAGAAGGAGGCAAAGACTAGAAGAGCATATCAAAGGTGAACAACATCATCAATGGCTAATAATAATGAGAATGTTTGGGTTATAAGGGATTATGATGCACCATTGCTCGATGAACCTCAGTCTAGTGTTAGAAGACCAATTATAAGTACCAATAATTTTATGAACAAACTAGCCATTATCTAGATGGTTTAAAATAATCAGTTTGGAGGTTTACCACATGAGGATCCATACATTCATAGGACCACATTTTTGGAGATATATGATACATTCAAGTAGAATGAAGCAATGGATATGCTGTCAAGTTGAGGTTATTTCCTTTTTCATCAAGAGATAAGGCCAAGTTTGGTGCAATTCTTTAGCTCTAAGTTCTATCACTACGTGGGATCAGTTGTCACAAGCTTTCCTTAATAAGTTCTATCTACTAGTAAAGACATCAAAGTTAAGGAATGATATATTCTCTTTTACTCAAATAGAAGTAGAGTCTCTTTATTAGGCTTAGGATAGATTCAAGGAATTGCTAAAGAAGCATATGTATCATGGACTATCAAAATGGCTTATCTTATAGACTTCTTACAATGGATTGACTCCATCATTGAGAAACATGTTAGATGCCATTATGAGAGGTACACACATGGCAAAAATAGAAGATGCTTCATACCAATTATTTGACGAGATGGTAACAAATAGTTATCAATGGCCATCTAAAAGATTAGTGCCAACGAAGGTAACTAGAGTTTTGGAGGTTGATTATTTGAGATCATGGAAGCCTAAATTGTAATTTCTCAAAGAAAATTAATTCAATGAATTGTAATTCCATAGCCTCTTTAGCTTTGTAAATAAGAACCTGTGAACTTTATGGAGGAGGTAGGATGTTGAACCTCAAGGTTCCAAGTCTTGTTTTGATGATTACAAACAAGCCAAAAAGTTAATCTTTGTCTAAGTTACCAACTTTTTGGACTATATTGATTGGAGAAGAAATCATAGTTGAAAACTCAAATGATGAGAGAGTGAAGATCAAGGCAAACTTAGCTTAACAAACTAACGGGTGTTGTCTTCATGCAATAGGCATTATAGACCTATTAATGGGCATTGAAGATATCACAACAGGCATTGGATAAGTGCCTTAATTTAGGAATAGCTTTCTAGACCTCACAACAGGTGTTGTTCATATCCTTAATAGGAGTTAGACAACTATCTAAACATGGGTATGCATTTTGAACCTCATAACGAGTGTTTCATTTTCACAACGGACATTGATTTTAATTCATAATAGGTGTTACACTTTCATAATAGGTGTTGGGCATAGTGCCTTAGATTAAGCAAAACACTCTAGAACTAGAAATAAGCTCAATAGTAGTTGAGAAAGCTCTCTAGATCATGTCAAAGGCTTTGGACATCCCAAAGAGCCATACTCATTATTTCAATAGGCGTTGAACACATTCAACAGGTATTGGAAGATCACTAATTGGTGTTGGAAATATGCTCCAATTTGAGATATAAACTTTAGACCCTTCAAGGAGGGACACTCATATCTCAATAGGCGTTGAAGGCACTGCCAATGGGCATTATGAATCCTCCAATAGTCGTTGAAGTATTTTCTAGAAACCTTGTAAAATAGAACATCAAGTTCTTACTTTTTAGGAATCAACAACAAACATTGATCCTTTTCCAACCAACATTAAAGTTTAAAAGTAACGACCATTATTTTTATCCAATAGTCATTGAAGAAAAAGTGAAACCTTTCTTAAAATTCCTTCTAAAAGTCCCTCTTAAGTCTCCCAAGGGGTCCTTAAAAATCTTTCAGAAATCTCATTTAGAAACCTTAACTAGTTCTCTTTTATACCTCATCAAAACAACTAAAATATGGGGTAAAAAGTATATTGTAGATTGACTAGGTTGTTGGAAACAATACCTATCGCACATGCGACAGTAAGTAGTGTCATAGGCTACGACGCCAGTCACAAGGACGATAGAATCTCCATCCCTTGGCTAAAAATTCTGCAGGGTCTCTGCAGTTGCTTTCTTGGACTACTTTCCTCCAAATTCGCTCTAAAACTTCTCAATTACTTAACAAGCATTCAAACATGAGAAATGACATGAACTAACTCAAAATTGCTTATATTCATTATAGAAATACATCAAATCAAGCATATAACTCACTAAAATACTATGAACAAATTAAGCATATATATGTGTGTGTTTGTGTACACACACACACACACACACACACACACACACACACACACACACATATATATATATATATATATATATATATATATATATATATATGTGTGTGTGTGTGTGTGTGT
>CATIWR010274228.1:0-20668 GCA_949677035.1 Omphalea diandra
TATATATATATATATATATATATATATATATATATATATATATATATATATAAAATAAATTTTTTTAATATAAATATCAATTTTTAGTAAAAAATATTACCACAATGTATGTTATGTTATTCATGCTTTGTCATTTATTTAAGTAACAACTTTATTATATTTTTCTTGCAGTTAAACCTTTTGAACAATTTATTGTTGGAGGTAAGTAATATATATATATATATATATATATATATATATATATATATATATATATATATATATATATATTATTATTAAGGAGAGCGAGTATATCAAAAGAAGAAAACCGTATATTTTTTGTTTTGACAAAGTTGATAAATGAGTATGGTTTCTCGTGAATATCAAAACAAGCTGCCAGTTCACACAGTTCTTCCTGACGAAGCCAACGTGAAGCCGTGAACATTGCGCAAATGACGCACAATTTCTAGAGGTTAGTCCAATGTTAGAGAGGTGGGTAGTACATAAAAGCTTCTAACCGTAGTAAAGAAGAGAAAAGAAGCACCACATAAATTGCCTAAAGCTCCTCCACCGCTCCCATCCCATCACGTGCTCTCAGTCACAACTCCAACATGGAGGAGACCCCCTGCATCTCTTTTCACCTCCACTCTCCTATTCGATCTAATCTCCACATTTTTTTAAATATTAAATTATTCTCAAAACGAAAAAATATAATAAAATTTTCTTCCTAAATTTCCTTGTGTCTTTACTATGATTTTATTATATCATTCAATCTAAACATTTTATTCATGCTCTTAAACTGCAAAAACAAATTAGTTCTATTCTTTACGCCATTATTAAGGTTAACGATCAGAAGGATAAGGTGAAGAGGCGGTAACCAAAAGTTCTCTTCTCCCATTAGCTGAGGTGGTCAAAGGTCCACCAACTGAAGTTCCCTTCCATCAAAGCCAGTTTAAGCGAAAAACACGGCATAAATACCTTCCACGTGTCTTAGCGCTTCGCTGTTGTTAATACTGAATTAACTTAATTCAGTTCCATTATCTCTACCCTCTGCAGCATTCACAGTTGGCTTCATCGGAGAAACCAAGGATAAAAGAACCTCTAAATACGTAACTGCAATACGCAGTCGTTTCTCCGCTGATAGCCAGCTTAGAGTCCAGATGTGAGAATGTATCTGTACGGCGACATTGATCTAAGTATAGTAGAAGCAAGGCGGTTACCTAACGTGGACTTGATAACGGGGCGCATTCGCAGCTGCATACTGGCGTTGGACACGTGCAGGAACCCTTTCGTCCGAGACAAAGAGCATCAGCAGCAGAAACAGATGCAGCACCAACATAGAATCATAACCAGCGAGCCTTACGTCACGGTCTGCCTGGCTGGTGCCACGGTGGCAAGAACGCGCATCATTTCCAACTCCCAAAATCCCTTCTGGAAGGAGCATTTCGACATCCCCGTGGCCCACCCGGCAACCCACGGGGAGTTCCACGTCAAAGATAACGATGTCTTCGGCGCCGATTTCATCGGAGTAGCAACCGTCCCCGTCGAGAGAATCGTATCGGGCGAGAAGATCAGCGAATGGCTGCCGGTAATCGGCCCGAACGGGAAACCGCTGAAGCCGGACTGCGCGGTGCGCTTGGAGATGAGATTCACTCAATGCGAGGAGAATCCACTGTACTACAAAGGCATCGTAGCGGTTCCAAATGGTTTCGGGATCCAAAACTGTTATTTCCCCGTGCGGCATGGGCGTTCGGTGACGCTGTATCAGGACGCGCATGTGCCGGAAGGGATTTTGCCGAAGATAGAATTGGAGGATGGCGTAGTATATAAACGGGAGAAATGTTGGGAGGATATATGTCACGCGATACTAGAGGCGCATCATTTGGTGTATATAGTTGGTTGGTCAATTCATTATAAGGTGAAATTGGCAAGGGAGGCAACAAGAGCGTTGCCTACAGGTGGAAATTTGAGTTTAGAGGGATTTGCTTAAATACAAATCGCAAGAAGGTTTTCGAGTTCTCATGCTTGTTTGGGATGATAAGACTTCTCATAGCAAATTTTTCATTAATACGGTATGTGGTGTGATGGTGCAATTTTTGGCTTGGGTTTTGGTTTTTTTTTTTTTATAAAATTTTAATTGAAATGTTTAATTATATTTGAAATGCAGACAGGACTGATGCAAACACATGATGAAGAAACGCGCAAGTTTTTCAAGCATTCTTATGTTAATTGTGTGTCATCGCCGCGTTATGCCAGCAGTAAGCGTAGCATTTTCAAGCAACAGGCATGCTTATACGGTGTTCTTCTTCCTGTTGCTTCATATTTTCTTTTTTTTCTGTAAGTGTAACTTTCCTTGGGATGTATGTATATTCACTTTATCTTCACTATTTCTTCTTAACCTAAAAGAGTTACCAAAGTAAGAATTAAAGTATTAAATTGAGATGTCTCTTTCCTCTGTATTGATCATGATGAAAAATATGTAGTTGGATGTTTCACCATATAACATTTCATGATATGTATACTAAGTAGTGGGGGATTATAGGGCAAAATATAAATCCACTTGGTTTCCGTCTTGGTACGACCCAAAGTCATCATTCTCTTTGGTTTCCACAAGAAGATCAAAAAGTAAGAAACTGCATCAAGAATTATGGATAAAAAAACACAAAAATATCTTCTGGTGTTGAGGGAATTACACATATAGAGATTCAACAACGAATTGATATGATTCAGGTCATAATATACATGGGTTTCCCAAAATTATTAATAGAACGTAGACCTAAACGAATTGAAGAATTACAGATGAATGTACAAAATAACTTAGTTGTGTGAACCGAAAACTCAATATTGCTATTACAAGAGTTTCAAACCCTTGGGGACACCCTAATATTCTTGCCAAACAGTTAGATAATCAAGTTTCATTTCGTATAACAATGAAAAAAGCTATGGAAATGTAAAATGCATTTTCAATACCTTCTACATGAAGATAAATAAATCTTTTCTGCAAGCCATGGTCCTTTTGTCCCTTGAGGCTGATGTGAAGAATATCTGTTAGCAGTAGGAACACTGCTACCCTACTACCAATGTGACCTAGGGGTGGAATTGTTGCATGATTGACAGGGGTTTAGTAAGAATTCTGGTTGATGGATTTTGTTTTACGTTTATGGTGTTTTTCTTGGATCAAATCTTCTTTCAGAATAAAATATATGTTTCTTCTCATTTTCTCTTTAAATCTTAGTCAGGATCCAAGGGTCCACGGCAACCATTGCATGATTGGCATTGCAAAATTGAAGGACTTGCTGCATATGATCTTCTTACCAACTTTGAGCAACGTTGGAAAAAAGCCTCAAAATGGTCAGAGTTTGGTCGACGCTTTAAGAGGGTTCCACATTGGCATGATGATTCTTTAATAAAATTGGCACAAATCTCATGGATACTTAGTCCTAGCGCATTCATTCCAAATGATGATCCTAAATTATGGGTGTGCACTGAGGATGACCCAGGAAACTGGCATGTTCAGGTTAATTAGTATGCAATTTCCTAAGAAAAGCTTCTGTGCATTTCTTTTATGATATTATATAATCTTACCAGTCTGCTAAACTGACAGGTTTTCAGGTCTATAGATTCAGGATCTCTGAAATGGTTTCCTAAATATGTTTATCAAGCTAAGGCTCAGGTTAAACAATTCTAGACTAACTTATAAATATCTATCAATTGATTTATCATGATCTGTACTTGATTGATCAATTTCACAGATTCTCTTTTTATTGCAGAATCTTGTTTGTGCTAAAAATCTGGTGATTGATAAGAGCATTCAAACAGCATACATCCAGGCAATCAGATCTGCCCAGCATTTCATATATATTGAGAATCAATATTTCATTGGATCATCATATGCGTGGCCGTCTTACAAAGATGCAGGTTTTGGCATACTGTGTTACTATTTGCTTGATATACTTGCATGAACAGATCTCTTCTGCTTGAATAGACATTATATAATAAAAAAAAATTACAAAATTGGTTTTGGAATCCAAAATATGCAGTTTTTGCTTTTGAACTAGAATATAAATTGGTTGTAGTTGGCACTTTTTAATGCCCTTGTTACTATAAAAACCTGATCAGCCTCGGTATTTTGACGGCTTTTTTTGTTTGTTGAATTTAATTTTGACTTATATATATATATATATTCCCTCATTTTCTTTCTTGGGTATGATTAGGGACTGATAATCTAATTCCTATGGAGTTAGCATTGAAGATTGCTAGTAAAATCAGAGCAAAAGAGAGGTTTGCAGTTTATTTTGTCATTCCAATGGGGCCTGAGGGTGTTCCCTCTTCTGCTTCTGTGCAAGAAATTCTCTCTTGGCAGGTAATATTATAGATGATTTTGTTCAGTAGTGTAAATTGAGAGTGATAAAATATGAACAGGAAGAAGCCAAGCAATATATTAATCATAGTATATGAAACTTATTTTTCAAGAAATATAGTAATCCTGTTATTGCTGTAGATTTGTGAGTTAAAATATTAGGTATATAAGAGTTGTTTTCGACTGATTCAGTTTGGTCCCATGCAAACCAAGGCCAGTTTTGTTTTGTTTACTTTACATTTACTATCACATCTCCCTGGCGCTATACCATACTTGGTATAGAAGCTAGATCAGAGTGGCTAGCATTTTGCCAAATCAGTTCCTATTTCAGAAACTAGATTGAGTTCTCTTGGTTTTTGTAACATAGCATATCTTTAATTTAATGTTAAACTTATTTGGAATGCAAGGTGGCTTTATGTGAAGATGTGATAATTTACCACAACAAATTTTCAGGTTACTCCCTCACAAAAATATCAACGTTTTATGATTTACGTACATTCCAAGGGAATGATTGTAGATGATGAATATGTAATATTGGGGTCTGCTAACATTAATCAACGGTCTATGGCTGGTTCAAGAGATACTGAGATAGCAATGGGTGCATACCAGCCCAATCACACTTGGGGCAATAAGAAGAGGCATCCACGAGGCCAGGTTCGTGCCCCCACAATTTGATATATTGCTTGCCTTAGCTTCAGTGCTCGTGGGTCACATATACCTGCATTTGCAATTCAAGCCTTTCTAGATATGCTTTTTAAGAATTTAACGAGAGCAAGCTGATTAAACTATCTGATACATCTTTAGGTATTTGGATTCAGAATGTCACTCTGGGCCGAACACTTGGGATTAGGGGTGAGCAAAATCGAACCGAAACTGAAAAACCGAACCGAGTGAATTCGGTCTATTTGGTTCGGTTTTAAAGTAAATTCGGTTCGGTTCGGTTTAAAAAATAAAAAAATTCGGTTTTCGGTTCGGTTCGGTTTAAAATTAAGAAAACTGAATAAATTGAATAGACCGAATAAACCGAATTTGTGGGATTTTTTTTAATTTGAGTTTAAAAAACTAAAAATAAATTATTTTATATAAGATAAAAAAAGTCCAACAGCCCATTGAGCCAAAAACCAAAAACCGAACTGAACAAAACCGATTTTTTTCGGTTCGATTTACTTCGGTTTATCTTAAATTTCGGTTCGGTTCGGTTTGAATTTAAACTAAATTCGGTCTATTCGGTTTTCATAAATTCGGTTCGGTTTGAACCGAACCGACCAAATGCTCAGCCCTACTTGGGATTGTTTGATAAGTTGTTTTAAGAGCCTGAAAATTTGGATTGTATGAATACTGCGAACAAGATTGCTGAAGAGAACTGGAGGAGGTTCACAAAGGAGGAATATTCACCATTGCAGGGTTACCTTCTTAAATACCCTTTGGGGGTGGATCAGAATGGCAAAATAAGATCCTTGCCCTGACAATAGAATTTTCCAGATGTCGATGGGAAGGTCCGAGGAACACGCTCAAACTTTTCTGGATTCATTAACGACATAGCAAGTCCAGGTTTCTTTTCAAGTTCACATGTTATCCTTTTGACCGTTACGGTGATGGACTCCTATGAGTGTCTTAAATTAATTTTACTCCTGGCTCCTAATTTGTTGCCAATCTAGTGTATATGCAAGTTATCAACTCTTTTACTGGCAAAATGCATCTTCACATCTTTGAACTTTTCTCATTTATGCTATTGAGTCCTATGATTTATATATATTGGGCTCTTTTATTATTTTTTGCAATTAATTTTTTTGATAGACATTAAGAGCGTGTATTATATGCTCTGCTATGTGTAAAGTGCGTAAACAATAAAAAAATAGATTTTAATATATAAAAAAATAAATAAAATTCATTTTAAAGCACTTGATGTGATTATGCCATTAAGCTCTTAAACTTTGTTGGCCTTTGAACATCAAGAAAGAGAATGAATTTATAGGGATCTAAAAAATTTGGAGGGAGAATAAAGTATTTGGAGATTGAAAGAGAAGTAGAGAGTAAGAACACACAATATTCATAGTGATTCGGGTGTTAATAAACTCTATGTTCACTCTTCAATTCTTTCACAATTAGGAGTTTCACTAACTCAAAATGGTGTTTTCAAGCTCATACCAAACTTGTACAATGTGTTTTGATGACTCATACACAATTCTATAATTTGTGTTTCAAGACTTACACAATAAGCCTCACTCAAGTATTTTACAAAACCTCACACTTCAACCTATTACAAGAGTTTTGACAGTTAGACTAACTCTCAATCCCAATTACAATGTTGTTTAATGCTTACATCCAACAACAATAACTCATATATAAAAAATAAGAAGTTGTGAAGTAAATTTGCAAGAGTTTGGCTACAATCAATGAAATTTTTTTGTATTCATGTCTGTTTGATGGAGTATTTATAGACAACAATGACTTAAAAAATGTTACTAATAAGTTATGCCTAAATCTTTAAGGTAAATTAAGCATATTTTGCATTAAATATCTGTCAGATGAATTTCACGGTCGTAATTGATATTTCGTGATCTTGAATTTTTAATTTGAACTAGGAAAATCGAAATTGCAGTAGAAAACTATGTTTTATCTAATGGCTAGTCCACATGTCGTGCTGCTATTGGTGTTTCAAGAAATATAGTCGTTATGTTTGACTAACCAACTAAAAGTTCAATCGCGATTGAGATTCTTCTTGGACGTGATAGAGACCGTAAATCCTTCTATTTGGTGAGGAGAGATCACTCTCATGGGCTGAGGTTGCGACAGGTTTTTCGCCCTCACAAATTTGGGTCAGCTTGGACATTTGACATGTTATGGTTACAGACTTAGTTCCCTCCATTCAGTGACAAAATTCGCAGTCGCGACTTAGGATGCAAACACCACCACAAATCTCTTTGTATGACATTCAAGTATCCCTTGGCTGGATCACAGCTGCGATTTTCCCTGCAAATTTATATTGTCTAAGTTCATCTATTCTTACTGTAAGGTCGCAGTCGCGATTTAAAAGTTATTGACCATAAATTTGAATGTATTACTCAATGCTAGAAATTTAGACTTCTATCTAACTTCGAATGCAAACCTAACTTAAAAACTGCAAAAACAACTCTTAAACAAAATATTAGTATCTATCAATCTTTATTGTCAAGATCAAAAGAGAGCTTTTACTTAGATTTGACCAACTTAATCCAACATACTTTAACACGTATCTATTAAATCCTTGATTTTTTATTTTTTTTATAATATTTAGGATTTTTTATAATAAAAAAGTGAAATTGATAATACATTCATAAACAATACTTTAAAAAATTTTAAAAATAATATTATATTTCGTAATTAAAAGCACAGTGTAGAAAATAAGTAAAAAGTAATTTTGTGATTCTAAATATTTCAATTTTTATCTATTAAGCAATTTTTTTAGATAAAATATATATTTCTTTTAGTAATTGTTAGATTGTATTTAATTAATTCAATTGAATCTATCTTAATTTTACTATTTTGGGATATATATTTAAAGGTAAAATATTAAATACATCTTAAGCCCCAAACTTTCATGTTTACACTGTTGGGCGTTTCTTAATAGACATCGTTAGTAAGTTTAATAATTTGTTATTATTTCTGTTAAAAAGGGTTTTAATTAAAGAAAATATAATTATAGAAAAAAAGGCTTAATAGTATAAACACAAAAAGTTCAAGAAATTATACAAAAGAGTTCAATGTACATAAATTATAGGGAAAAATAAAAGGCTTAATAGCATAAATGTGAAAAGTTCAAGAGCCCAAAAATGCAGTTAACCTTTTTTTTTTTTTTTTTTCTTTTGAACTTTAAAGAATGAGGGGAGTGCAAGATTCAAAATTGATGAATTCTAAATTTAAATTTGGACAGAGTTTTCCAAGTTATTATTTATCACTGCATGCCATATTATAAGATTCCGTGGGTAACAACATTTTGGTTGCTACATAGAACAACAATTGTAAATAGAAGGCTTATAAATTAGATACAACATAGGAAAACTACAATGTCAAATTATAAAAAATGAAAAATGCAAAGGCATCATACAAATTGGGTTCCCCCCATGCACACTCTCATCATCTACACCATACTAGATTTTATGAAATCTCCCACCTCCAAAAAAAAGAAAAAAAAAAGAGGAAGAGAAATATGAGATGGGACATCCCTTATGTAGATTAGAGGATTTTTATTTAATTGACGGTAACTTTCCCAACCATGCCAGCTCCCTGGTGAGGGGAACAGTAGAAACTATAACTCCCTTTCTCAGTCAAGGTAACTGCATATGTCTCTCCAGGGGCATTGAGGAGATCTTCATCGCTCATGGAGATTTTGGACGCATCAACTCCACTTGGAACTTCATCCTCATCGAAGACAACGTTGTGTGGGAACCCAGCATTGTTCTTGAACACAATCTTTTCTCCGGAAGCTACAGAGAACTCGCTGGGAACAAAAGCCAATGACCCATCATCACCTCCAAGCTTGATCTCAACGGCCATCGCATTGCTGGCAAGAATTGCACTTGCGGCAGTGGCCACCACAGCTACGCCCACATCCTTCATTGAAGCCTTGATGCTTAGCCGTGGGAGAGCAGAGGCTGTAACCTTGACACTCGCATTAACTTTGGCTGTGGTGGCACTGGCTGCCTTAAGGCCAGTGAAAGATGGAATGGCAACAGCTGCTGAAGTGATGGTGGCCATTATTGGAGGAATTTTTTTTTTTTTCCCCTCTTGCTAGTGTTGTTTGTGTTATGTACTGGAAGCAATCAAATGGAGAAGGAAGGAGGTTGGATTTTAATGGAGAGGAAGAAAGGGTGAGGCTCAGATGTTGTCTTTTGTGTGGTTTAAATTTTGGCGTGGTATAAGTGATTAGATAATGGATGGCAAGATGAATGGTCTAAGAATGGGGTTATCTGCTGAGGATTGTTCTGATTGGGTAGCTTGGATGTTGTTTCATGACGTGGCTTGGCTGCATTTGAATTCTGAGGTGAGGTGGAGAAAGTTCTTAGCTAGGAAAATGGACTTGTTTGGGATATTAGATTGCAATCTCATGACACAATAAATATCATCCTTACGGCCGAATTCATGGCCCAGTAGCTTGTTAGAAGCAATTTGTGGAGACTGTTGACTGCAGATTAACATGAGTTATGCGCCAGTTGCTTATTAAAAAAGGATAATGCATGATTTTGGGTATATTATGTTCACTGATTGCTGACTGAATATTGATTAGTGGTTGCTGTTGTTATTAAAAATTTTATAAAATTATTATCATTGATTATTATTTATAAATATAATTATCAATATAGATATAGATTTTAAATAATTTAATAAATAAATTTTAGATTTTAAAAAATAAATGATTTATAATCATCTATTAAATATTTTTTAAAATTTTATAGATTAAATTATTTATAATATATATATATATGTATTAAATAAAAATAATAAAAACAAACACCAATAAAAAGTTAATGATATATTTGTCTTTTTATTTATAAAATAAAATCTATAGATCAAACGTAATAAAAATCGTACTTTCTAAATTAGAATTATTAGATAGACTATTAGCTATCAATTCATATTTTGAAATAAATTTTTATATTAATTAAATACATGTCTATATTTTTTATAAATTGAAAAACAAAAAGATTCATAAGAAAACTCATTTGTACTTGATTAAAAATAAAATAACATTTAAATAAAAATTATTATGAATGTAATATTAAATTTATTTAAATTTATCTTTTATTGATTTAGTATACAGTCCATTTCACTATATTATATTAAAGAATTCTCCTAGAGGAACTGTTGCCAACAAAGAAATTTTTTTACGAAATAGATTTTATGTAGATGATAAACAATGCAATAAAATGAGATTTACATAGTATATTTTGAGTATAAACTTATAAAAAATTATGAATTGCCATTGATAAATTAAAAAATTTATATAAATAATTTTTTTTCTTATTGAATGATTCACATCTACATGATAAACTCAATTTGCATCAGAATTTTTGTACGAATAGAATTATTAAGTTGATTAGGAAATTAATCTCTCATCTAATTGGAACTATTAATGCGTTTTGATAGGTTAGGTTTTTCATCAATTTTAATGATTTTTTAGCCAAAATAAGGTAAAATATTAAAATAACCTTTTTTTTCCACCATGGGTAGTATGATTTCCTATTTTTCCTATAAAGATGATAATCTATACTCTACTGGTGAGTAGCCACTTGAATTCTATTCTATCAAATTAGATATCATTCGAATTGATAAAATAATGAATATAAGTAAATCAAAAAAATAATATTGAATTTGAATATAATATAAGTAGTATAGTATTTTACTTATATTTGTACTCATATCCTATTTAAACTATCAAATTTTACCAATATTCATGCTTTATATATATATATATATATATATATATATTACTAATATAAATAGTATTATCAATATTTATCATTTAAGTTTGATGCATAATGTTATTAAGAGAGTTATGTAATAAAACTTATCAATTATACTGTATTTAATATATTGCATTTGAAAAATTAATAAATAGTTAAATTATTTAATTTTAATATTTGAACAATTGTTCTATCTTAGGTATTAAAAAAATATCGAATGTTTCTATTTTAGTTTTTCTATTTCAATAATTTTTTTTCATTTTTCTATTTTAATTAAATTTTCTTTTAAAAATATGTAAATATAATTATAAATTAATAATTTTATATTTTATATTTCAATATACATTAAAAATATTTGAATAATAATTTAACAACGATTACCAAAATTGATAGATATAAAATGAATATAATTTTTTTTTTGAGAAGAAAGGAAATTATATTAAGAGGCAAAATATCCTGAGAATCCATTGCTGGACAGCGGTAGAAACTTCCTCTATCCAAGAAAGGGAGTCGGCATTACATAAGAAGGCATATGAGGCTAGTTTGTAAGCCACTTTATTTCAACGTCTAGGAACATAACAACTTATATGGGGTGGGTTAACCGGAGGTTAAAAAATGAATGACAATAATTAATTTTATTTGGAAGTATAATTTTATTGAAAGAAAAAAGTTAATGAATAATAATTTTTTATATTCTTCAATTTTTTAAGTTTATTTTTTTAATCCTCAATTTGGGGTAGACAATGAAATAAAAAAAAATGTTAAAAATAAAATATATTCTAATACGAAGCATCTTTAACTTTCTTTTTAATTTCGTTGATTACTTCCAAATTGTCACTCTCCACCACCAGGTCGCTAAACCCAAGCTCTTTTGCTTGATCAATCCCGTGAAAAATTGCTCGAGCTTCAGCCAACTTCACAAATTCAGCTTGCTTCCTCCAACAGAGCTTGCTGTCATCACTTCGCCCAAGTGATTTCGAAAAATCATGCCCATACAACCTCCCAAACTCCGAAACATAACTTCATTCGTATTGAGCTTGATTCCCCCGACATCAGGAGCAGCTCATGTAATCAGATTAAGAACCTTATCTTCATAAGGAGACATTCTTTTGAATATGAATAAAAATAGACTTATTGGTCTCTAAAATTGAAATACTTTCGAGTTTTGATAAAATTAACCAATCATTTTAATTTTGGTAAAATTAATTAAAATTGACAAAATTTTAATAAATCTAGTCAAAATTCAAATTGGTCAAAATAAAATAATATATCAGGTGACGTGACAAATCCATTGACATAAATTTTTACAAAAAAATTAGTAATCAATTAATATTATTTTAACATGATTTGTCATCCTATTTTGATTAATTTGAATTTTAATTAAATTTATTAAAATTTTATCAATTTTGGCTAATATTACCAAAATTAAAAAAATTTACCAATTTTATCAAAACTCGAAAAAAATTTGAA
This sequence comes from Omphalea diandra, assembly GCA_949677035.1. Taxonomy (NCBI): domain Eukaryota; kingdom Viridiplantae; phylum Streptophyta; class Magnoliopsida; order Malpighiales; family Euphorbiaceae; genus Omphalea; species Omphalea diandra. Next base: position 12,253 of record CATIWR010274228.1, read on the forward strand.
TTTTAAAGGTCAATAAGTCATAAAAATACAATACTATATATTGATACCTTGAGAGCATCTCTAATAGTGCTCTTTATTTTAAATAGCATTTTTTTACACAATAAAAAACATCTTAATAACTTTTTAAATATTAAAAGTGAACAAATTTATATAACTTCAATAAACTCTTAATATTTTTAATCTTCATTTTATTTTATCCAATAAACATTAATCTTTTATCCAATAAATTGTTATGGGATAAAAGATAATTTTTTTTCAATAAATAAAACAAAAACAAATAAATAGGAAATTGAAATAGTTAATGACAATTATAGTGAAGAGCGAAGTTTAGATCTCTTACATGTCGAGAATTAAATCAATTTTTTACTTTAAAATAAAAAAAATAGTGTATAAAGTAAAGAATTTTACTCAAATAAAGAGTATATTGAAAATTATCTAAGCATGGTCGTCCCCATCTTCCTTGCTATATTTTTTTGCAACCAAACCACCCTAGTCTTACCACCGATCTCCTTTCCCCTCTTGACTCTTACCATTAATGGCGGTTAGTCAGCCATAACATTATTTTTCTTTTTTTCCCCTTATTCGATAATGGATATTCTGAGAATGGTCTGTGTTGATGCATCTATCTCATTTATAAATCACGATCAAGTAGCTGAAACTCAGGCGCCATTGTCCGCCATACTCGACAAGGCACATTCCGTTTACAGAAATCCAATGGATAAAATACTGTTGTTCGTACCTGATTGTTATCAACGCTACTATATTGCAAGCCAGACTATTCTTTGTTACAAAATTGATTAAACAATCTCTCTCACTTTGCTCGCTCTTTCTCACTTTTGCTGCCATAATTAGACTTTAGGAGATCATTTCTAGGTATTTTATATAAAAACCACCCTCTTCTTTTTTTAATTATTTTTCTTTTTTTAATAAAATTCAGATCTAAATTTATCCCTCAAATCTTGAGATAATATTTACATTTTCTTATTTTTTTAGTTTATTTAAATTTATTTCTTCAAATCTTAAGATTTTGTGTTCCTATATTATTGAGTTTATATTTTGTTGTTATGCTTTTTCATGATAGAATTTGCATTTTAATAGTTAGATCTAACATTTTGTAAGTTAGATCATAGTATAAGAAGTTATTTATTGTACAAAATTTATAGTTTTTCAAAATCAAATCAAACTTATTGAGACCAAAGAGTCTAACCGTGAAAAAAAAATTCTCACCTAACAGAACATACTTCTACCAATTGACTCAATCAAATATTATCAACATGATCTATTTCTGCAAAATAAGTTATTTATCATTTAAATTTTAAATTAAATATATGATTTATCTTAGAGTTTAATACAAAAAATGTATAATTATATAAGATTTTATATTTTACACTATTTATCAATTAATAAAATATTTTAGTCTTTTGATTTCCAAAAAAAAAAAAAAAAATTAGTCTTTTACTCTGAAAACAAGTACGTAACTTGTTCATTCGTTTGCTCTCATCACAAGGAAAAACGAAGTCTGATTTTCCGAGCTCCGAAGCATGTCCAAAAATGATAGGAGTTGGAAGACAGGACGACCAATTTTTCAAGTTGGAATCAGAGTCATGTTTTGTCTATCTGGTACCCCTTTGATTAGCTGGAGAATTTGGAGTATGAAAAGAATTAGGGAACCATACATTTGCAGCGCAGATGGGGACTTTTGTCATCTACAAATACAGCCACTTATGTCCCGATCATATTGTTCCATCAAACGCGGTAAACACTAGCAAATATTATCTACCAGATATTTTAGCCATCGCACCTACAGACGTGGCTATGGTAACGTTGGACAGCAGACAGGGCAAATATCCTCGCCAAAAAGTCGAGCAAGGAACATAAAAGGGGAAAACACTAATTCAGTATGTTGACAAACAGGTCATACAAAGTGCTCAATAACAACACAAAAGGCCAATGAAATGCAAAGCAATAGCACAATCGGCCATACGAGACCATAACTGCAGAATTTAAGCCTCCAATTCTCCAGTTAAGACTGTATTCGTCAAAACACATAAATACATCTGAAAATAAATAAAGCCAAATTTCATTCGCTGAAATTTATGTGATCATGAAATGAAAATAGAAAATAAAACCCTGCACTGCACGCACGTTTGCCATTCAATGCACTGCAAAAGTTACATGAGAATGGCACTTCCCTTCAGCTATAGTTATCTAACAGAAATACTGAAAACCATATTGTTCAAAATGGGAATTCTGCAAGAGAGAGAGAGAGAAGAAGGGGGTTGGGTTGGGGAAGGAATGTAATTATCATGGTTTCCATACATATCAAAGAGACAAGTTATCATTGCTATTCAAGACTACCCATGGCAGCATCATCTATGGATAGCAAGGCAATTCCAATTTTCCAAAGCTTTGACCCAGTTTTTGATTTTGAAATCCCTAACAATGTAAAATAAAAAGAAGCCTGTTAAAAACGAATTTGAAAGCTATTGCTTCCTACAACTAAGTCAGATCCAAAAACACTCTCTAGTAGTTGCTGTTATCGAGGAAGATGACAAAACAAAAGTATTAAGTCCTGGAACACAATCTATCAAAGGTTAAAGGAAAACTTTTTACCCAAAAAAAAAAGAAACATGTCAAATCCCAAAAGTTCCTGAAAAAACTGTAGAATTTATCTATTTCTCTATATTCAGGCTTCCAGGAAATTTTTATTTCAATGTGAATGTGGATCATGAAAACAAGAACGCACTAATATCCTGATCTATCATTCACTAAACTGATCATGACCTGCTACAGTTGGTTGTGGAATATCAATCTCGAATATCACCAGTTCATCCTGTTCAGCATCAACATTACAGAATATTACCAACAGTTTCTCTAACGACATTATTCTCTAAACACATTGATTTGTATCAACAGCACTTCTACTAAGATTAACCGCTTTAATAGCAAAATAGAACTGTGAGCCAACAAATGGTAATTATCATAATCATAATGTCTATCAAACAAGTTTGGCATAACGTTATCTACACTTCATTCTAGCACATTAACCATAGGGAACAAGATTCAAAGTTATATTAAAAAATAAAATGGCAATCGCCATCAAATTGTTCTGAGGCTAACCAATAAAAAGGACACTCTTTGCCACCAAAGGATGAATATAAAGAAAGAGGAAGATTATCAACTGCAGCTAAAATGCATCGATTATTAAATTTCATCAAGGCTGCTGCATAATTTGCAATATCAAGTAAGCATTGTTCCATGTTTCTCCATTATAAATATCCAATATCATAGTATGAAAGATTATCCAGTTTGAGATGAACCCAGACTTATTCAATACACTATCCCCTCAGTCAAAGAAAAACAGACCCTTATATACAATCACGATACAAAAGAAGTAATGCTAGTATGATAAGAAATGAATTTACAATTGTAAAACCAAACATTTTCACCTCTTTAGATTGGGAACACATCATTTCTATCATCTTCATCATCACCATCTTCCATATCGAACAGCTTGAATCCAACATCCCATTTGGCATCCCTATAATTGAAGCTCGGGTTCACATAGCATTTCATCTCGTGAAAAAGATTCAAATTATCCACCAGCTTATGAAAAATATTGCACCCACAGCACTACATAACATGGCATAAAACATACACACTTAAATTTGAAGTTCGATTTTATATATATATATATATATATATATATATATATATATATATATATATATATATATATATTTCAAAGCAAAATAGATAAATGAAGAATCACCTGGACGAAAACAGTGCCGTCGGTATAGGCGTGGGGATTGATAGCGCGCGTGGTCCTTTGACCGCAAACATTGCAGGTGAAGGCCACGCGCATTCTCCTACGTGGCGATTTGGTGAAGAGAGACCACGGTAAGGTAGAAACCTTCTCCGTATTGGATCCGTCGTCGGCTCCGGCAGGCACAGCCGGCCCTTCCATGCCGGAACCTGTAGTCCAGCCTCTCACAGACGCAGCACTCAGAACCAATCCCATCGCGGCGTCCTATTATTATTACTACAATTATGCCCCAAACTCGCCAAATAAATACCAAATTGACATAGTAATAAAAAAGTAGGAAAATGAAATTCACCTTGGACAGGGTGGGTTTGTTAAAGAAGGGGACGATGCTTGAATCGTTCGAGTCAGATCGGAGACCAGAATCGTTTTCATTTTCTGAATCAAACAAAAGAGTAGTAATTCTGTTACCAAAAAATAATAGATAAATGGAAATTGGAAGGAAGATAAGAAGAAGAACAAACTTTTGGAACAAGTAGGGAATCGGAGGAGTCTGATAGGAGAATCCTTTCTCTTCGGGGAGAAGAATGAGAGAGAAGAAGAGACGATGGAAGCAGATGAGCTTAACGTTTCCATTGCGATTGATTTCCAGCGACCCCAACAGACACGTGACAATCTTTTACATGACTTTGTCTTTGTCTACTTAGACCAGCGCAGGAAATAGCAGATATTGTTTTTGATATTTGGGATAAACTATTATTATTTTATTGGGTTATGGGCTCTCGTCAAAAGTTTGGGCTAAAATGCCAAACAAATCCGTCTATTGTCCTCAATTATTAATAAAAAATAAAATAAATATTTTTATTAAATTTATTTCTAAATTTATATTATTTTATTAAAATTACTAATAAATTTATATTATTTCATTATAAATTAAAATTATCACCGATTTTATATTATTTTATTATAAAAATTCAAAATATTGATTGAAGAAAACATTAATTTAAGAATGATAAGTGAATAATACGATAATTATCTCTCATCATCTATTTCACTCTCTTGATGAAAATTTTTTTTTCATGCCTCTACTTCTGCATGAACTTCTCGCCCCACAAGAATTTTCCACAAGAAGAATATTTATTTTTTAAATTATTTTTTAAAAAATATAACTTATTAAATTATAAAATAAAAATTTTTAGTAATATTTTTACACAATATTATACTCATATTTAACTCTTTTTTTTTCTATATTTGTTGCAATTGAATGAAAAAATAGAATTATCACTTTACGAAAATATCACTCTTTCGCGTCATTCAATTAATAAAATTGTATTATTAAAGTAAAACTGTGTTTTTTAGATTTGAGAATTTAAGGATTTAGAAATTTCAGGAGAATTATGTTTTTGTTGAAGTATGTCTGAGTCCGGTTCTCTTAAATTGCAATTATAACAAGTATATTTGAATCTAGTTTTTTTAAATTATATTTATAACACACACACTTTCTTCAACCAGTATTTTAGACTTTTATAATAAAATAATACAAAATACTTTTGATGAAATAAGACTTTTATTATAAAATATTATAGGTTTAAGAGTAAATTTGATGAAAAATTTTATTTTATCTTTTATTGTCACTTTGAGACAAGTTTAAGAATTTATTTAATACTTTCATTGAAACGCATGATTGCCATTGAAATTCACTCATATTCATATTTATTTTTAAATATAATTAGTATAATTTTAAATATTTAAATATATTTTTATTGATATTCATAATTAATTATTAAAAAATTATAAACATAATTAAAAATTTTCACAATCACATATATCATAATATCATAGCAAAATTCACTTTATCTTTAACTTAAATAAATATTAATATACATACTACATACTATTTCAACCTTGTCCAAATTCCATTACGCATAAACTTTTTCTTAAAAAATTTTCAATTAGTATTTTATATACTTGATAATTGAATAACAAACTAATTTATCTCCAATAATATTTGGCAGATAAATTTTTTATAGTATCTTTAGATATTAATATTCATACTATATTCACCATATATACACAAAAATAAAAGTAAATAATAGATAAAAGCTAAATCTAATACCTCTCGAGTGTCATATAATAATTTTCCGTTTGATATAACACTTCAAAATAGTCCACTTTTTTTCTTGACCAAAGAACCAAGTTTGAATCCATCTATCCTACTTTTAGTTTTTTTTTTTTAATACAATATTTATTTTGTTAATCTCTATGAAAACTCCAATAATAAAAGATGTCTAATCCATCAAAATCAATGTTCAATTACAAATTCGCTCTAATTAGGTTTTGAACTTGTTACTCATTAATTTAAACATAATTTTAATTTTAATATATATTGTGAGGAAGTAATAATTTTGAAATTGTGAGGGAACATATAGCTCCATAATATTTTCATTTTAAGTGATTTTGAACCAAAAAAAAAAAAGTAAAGAAATCAAAAGGAAAATTATTTATATAACAATTAATTAGATTAATTTAAGTTTGTATTCTCAATCTTATAACTCTAAACAAAATTTTCATCACTCAATAAATATGGTACTAATTTTGATGTTTTATTTATTCTGGCTTAGACACTAAACAATAAAATTATATTAAAAATAATTTTTATGGTATGTATATACATTAACATTCATATAAATAGATCCCATATATATAATGATTTTATTTTATGTAAGTGTTGGATGTACCTATAGTTTATATAGGTAAAAATTTTAGACCATAACAAACCTAATGACATGTAACACCCTTATTTTATAAGTCATAATGAGCTATACATAATATCTATCCATGCAAATTTCAAGAAGACGCGAGTATTTTTATTATGCGTGTAGCCTTTCCAATTCAAGCTTTGACCCGTTTTATCTGGCCAACCCGAATGTCAGACAAGCTTTTTCAAAATGATAGAGGCGAAAAGTAATATGCTAGCTTGGATTGGAGTAAGCAAGGCATGTAAGAATTGCTGCCGTGTTAAACCCATTGAAGCTGGACAGCAGCCACCGCGTAAGCTCCCATGTTAGGAAACACAAGCCAGTCGTTGACCTGCAGCTCCGGCAAACTGATGATCCTTCAAAACTGTGTCAAGCGCATCGCACGTGGGACCAAAAACTGTCGAGGTGTACATCCTCAACCCTTTGCACGTGGGGTTTACACGATTGGAATTGCAGGCGAGAGGCCCGCAAGTGATAGTCGCATGATCATACAAAATGCAGTTCATGGAACCGTAAATACCGTCATTAATCCAATACTCTCTTAATTCGCCCCTATTACGTTTTCCAATAATGTTTGCAGCTAACGTGAAAGCAGGTCAATTATTGAGGTAGCTTTTTGAGTTTTAAAGGGCGAATCAGCTAACATTTTTAAAGAACTTAGGATTTGTAAAAGTTTGATTTATTAAGAAGACTTTAGCCTTCTGATTGGTTGGTTAAAAATGAGAGTTGTTTGATTAATTAGCGGAGAGTTTTAGGTTAATCCAAATTCTGGTGGGCCTACTTAGATGGAATCTTCATATGATTCTAGCCCGGGAGCTGCGCGTTAGTGTGAAAAAAAGTTGCCCTGATTCTCTCTAGTGCATGTATGCTATGCATTCTTAGATCGGAAGGCCAGGACCACAGGATCAGAATAGAGAATATGGGACCTTGTTAATAATAATGTACATATCCGTGTCGTTTCAGCATGGTTCTCAGTTTTCAATTGGCTTTCTAACAAAGGGTAGATCCTCTAGGCTCTGGTGAAGTCTTACTTTGATAAGCCACCTAAATCAAGGGTAAATAATAACTTTTAACAGTTAATATTAACTCTCATTTAATCTATCACTATTTAATTTATTTAATTAAAAATAAATAATAATTTTCAATAATTATTAATTATGATAATATAGTGTAATAACGTAGACAATACTATAATCTTCACCCATAATCAATTAACTCTGCTAAGTGTAGTTGATTTTCTCATCTAATTGGTGTGACATGTCAATTTGAGTTCTCTCATCTACTATATATTATTATGCAAATAAAGGTCTTAGTTTGAGTAATTATTTCAATTCATAAAAATAAATGTAATTATTTTTATATTTTGTATTAAATTCATTAATTTTTTTTATCTATCTTGTTCTTAAAATTATATAAAATAACCACAATGCCCCTTTTGTTAATATCAATTTTTTTGTCTTATTCATCATTCTCCTCCAGAACTAATGACACCAAAAGTCTCCAAACCCAAACTTGTAATTAGTTTGATTTTTCTGAAAAATATAAATTTTAAATTCCACTAAATAAACTAAGTATGAATATAATAAATTTAAGAATAACATCTCAAAAATCACAATCTTGCATCTAAAGACCTAGGCCTGTAATTAGCACTACTAATACAATAAATTTTAAAAATAAAATCCCAAAAGATCATTAATAAAAATCAAACTCATGCAATAATGAACTAAAGGGACATAAATCTCACACCTTTAAACAAAACACTCAAGAAAAATTAGCACTCATAAACAAAAAGAAATAAAATACCAAACAATAATAATCAATTCCTCAAGCTGTAATATTATTAAAATTCATTTAGAAATTTTAACAAACACTTAAAAGAACATGCATGTCTGTA
>CATIWR010274233.1:0-60160 GCA_949677035.1 Omphalea diandra
ACTTGCCCGGTTGTGCATATAAAATGTGCGCTTTAGTAAAAAATAAATCTTTGGGTCTTTGAAGATAGTAATACTGGTACAAACTAGCTGCTGACATTTCTCAAGTGCCCGACTCCAAGATCCAGATCCCGATCACATTGATGTAAGTTTTGCTCCAAGGCTAAGGGCACACCTTTGGTTATGAAAACAGAGAAACGATGGAAAGGATTCAAACAGATAAATAACTACCGTGGATCAAAGTCACATAGCTTACAAGAATCTGCTTGCAGTTTTTTCAGGTTATGCTTGGTCTAAGCACTGGCTGGAACAGAAAGTTGAGTAGCTAAACATAAAACACTACATGGGTACAATGTCCGTAATTACAGCTCTATTATCAATGGTAAATTATGTAACATATCACTGTCATCCTCACTCCAAAACAAAATAAAAGTCACCGGTTAAAATTATGATCACCTGCCAAAAAATTAGCTTGCTCAAGCGAAATTATTGTACCCAGTCAGCAGCAAAGGTGGCTCTCCTTACAGCAAGGAACACACAGCCCAGTGGAAACAGGATGAACTTGCCGTCACTCTTTTTCCTTGTAGCAATACAAATATTTCCAACAGTAACCAAAATGGTAGAACCAGTAACGATGGGCATAGAAAATAATAGATAACTCAGTCTAGAATATGGCGACAACAATCTAATACGATATCTAAGGAACATTCATAACTTGGATGGACTGTAACATGTCAGAAACAGCTATAACAAGGTCACCTGATTTGATCATTCCTCTAGCCTTGAGCAAGGAGAATGTCTTATTAAGGTTACTTTCCATATCCTCAGAAAAGCTCAGGCGGAATGGTATCAGGCCCCACTGCAGGTTCAGGCGTCTCCGCACACGTGGTGTGGTTGTAAAAGCAAAAATTGGGCAGTCAGGTCGGCAACGAGACAAGAGAGATGCCATGTAACCATTTTTCGTGTACACAAAAAGTGCATCCACCGCCAAATTGTTAGCTGCAAAATCATAAATATTTCTATACCATGACCATCATAAAAGTTAAACTGAAAAACACACCAAGCCAAAATAAATAAATAAATAGTGTGCCTAAAGCTTTGAGGTTTCAGAGAGTTTATAGAACCATTCTGCTAGCCAATCATATGTATGATGGTTGCATCAATGACATTTTTGGCTGCTAAAACATTATATATGAGAGCTTTTGGTAATTTATCAATGGAGAACTACAAGGTGATAGATAAAAGAGATCCATGACATTACAGTCCACAAAGCAGGATACAGAATCTACAGAAAGAGTTCAAGTTTTTGATAAAAGGGGACCGAGTCAAAAAATTTTTAAAGCAGTGTATTTCTCTACTCTTTGGTCAAGGTTATTGCTTGGTAGAATGGAAAAGCCATGGGACTACAACTGCAGCGGCTCAAGTTTGAGAGTTAAGAGCTTCATCCCGGGAAAACAATTTCCAAATTCTCCCTATTCCTATGAATTTTGACATCAGGATCAAGTATAATTAGGTTAAGTACACCTCTGTTAGGTGTGCAATATTTTGTCTAGACTACAATCCTGAACATAAGTCAATATGAATGTAATCACCTGCATTATATTTGCAATATTAACCTTACTTTTCATATTATAAATTTCCAAACTAATTGTCAGCAGTTTATTTTTATTTTGTATGGATAACGTTTAAATTGATTGATTCAATTTAAAGATTCTCTTTAAATTGGACCAAATCAAACCCTGGTTACCTCCACCTTCCATGCAGAAAATACTTTTGATCATAAAAGAATTCACTAGATCCATCTATCAATATATACCTACACTTCAACCAAAAAATTCTTACCCATCTTGGCGGCTGAGTTGCAAATCTCTTCTGAAATAGAGTCAGAAAATGAGGATCCTATGGCAGGGAGTTCCATAGCTTCATGCCGTTTCTCTTCTCTCCACCACTTCTCAATTCTCACACTGACACTTCTGAGGACAGCCAATGCCTTCTCTGGGTACTGGCCCATGGCTGACTCTCCAGAAAGCATTAAAGCATCAGCCCATTGTCTAACTGCTTCAGAAACATCAGCTACTTCTGCTCTAGTGGGTGTAGGGTATTCAATCATAGATTCAAGTAATTGAGAAGCAACAATGACTGGCTTATCGAGCTGCCTGCAAAGCTGAACAATCTTTTGCTGGGCTGATGGGACCTGTTCCAATGGTATCTGAGCACCCAGATCTCCTCTTGCAACCATAGCTCCATCTGATGCTTCAATGATCTCTTCTAAGTTCTTCAATGAGTCCATACTCTCTATCTTTGCAATGACAGCTATATCACTGTATCAGAGACAAACATCTGTGCTAAGTCTAAGAGACAGTACCAATATAAAGCATTTTTATCATTGAGGCAAAACTTAGAAAGACAAAATGTATGAAAACATAATAATTTCAATTCTAACTGTCAACGGTCAAGATTGATTGATTTAATATATAGATTCTAATGACACGGACAATTCCTTGAAGAAACCAAGACAAGCAAGGCCACCACAGATACATGACGAAATGAAATGCCCCGATAATTGAACTTCAAAGGACATGCCAACCGAAAAACAAAACTTTTACCCTTGTTCCAACTATGAGTCTGGCTCATGATGAGATTCAGACTCAAGACTGGAAAATTTTGTATACACTGGTTAGATGATCTTACCTATCACGAGACCTTGCAGCTATGTAGCTCTTAAGATGATGAATCACTTCAGCTGACTTGACAAATGATATTGCAATAAAATCAACACCCTCTGCAATACCAAAATCAATGTCCAACCAATCCTGGAAGTGCAAAAGATACAAGCATGAGGAGAACTTAACTTATAAAAGTTTCGCACAAAAACATTCTAGAAAAATGTAATGCAGCACAAACAAGTAATGTGGCACACACAATATTCATTGGAAGTACAAGTAATATTGTAAGATGCATATGCCTTTACACATTAGCATGCACAATAACTACAACTGATTTATCCATGTGATCTAATCCACTCATACTACCAGAGGCACCTTTTATTTTACAAATTTAATGAGGCTGCATATCCACCAGAGTTAGCTTGAAAACAACTCCCGGCCCATGTTGAATTAAAACCAAGGCAATCCAATAATTCTAATTTAAGCACAGTAAACACATTGTGCTGATCCTTTTTATAATTCAGATTGACACTGATTCATTTCAACAATTTAAGTGAATAGCATCCAACAACAAAATGTCGATCTTAACTTCTAAAGAAACTACCCACATAAATACATGATGACATATAGCATAAAAAGGGAAATTTCAGATAGAAAATTCATCATAGTGAAGTTTCACTTCTTCGTGCATCTTAAAATGCATAGGGTCAATAAAGTGATAAATATAATGGAAGTCACGTTTCTTTTTTAAGGATGCTCCAATCAAAATCCTCATGCTTGGGCAAACAGAAATTTCTCCCTTTTTTTTATATGAATTTATAAGTTAATAGAATTTCTATTTTTGATAGTACATGGCAAAAACAAGCTTTAGTTATAATAATTTTTTTCCCATTCAGCAGAAGGTATTATGATGTAAACATAAAAAGGTGTTCAAATTGTGATAAATAAGGGAAAAAAAAGAGGAAGTAAATAAGAACCATAATGCCTTTAGCGAACCATTAAATTAGTAATGGATGAAACAGTATTAAAATGAAAATTGACATGCAAACAAGTGATGAAAAGAGAAAAATGAATCTAGGTATTATCAAAATAAGATTCTACTCTTGAAGGAGAAAACTTTGAATTCCACATCCTGATTAAAGATTAACACCACATAGGTTTTATTTGATAACACCATTCAGTGTGGAAAATGAAAATTTCAGCACTTAATGCTTTCAAGTTTGTTTGCTAATGTTTATCATAATCCTAGTCAATAGTTTCAATTAAGTTAAACTTCTTTTAAAATGCTAAGTAAAAATCTTTAACTTAAAAATCGAATGCTTAGAATGCTGGGTGATTGATTTTTGCAATTATTATTACACTGAATTTTCATCCCTTGAATATCATTAAAGTCTCACATTGCAAGGAAATTCTTGCCTTTATCCATCTTTCACAATAACTTACCAGGACATCAGATCTAGTGGTTACTTTGTTTTCTTTAGGATATATACGTTTATATAGTACACATACGAAAGAATTATGCACAAATTAACATAATCACTTTAATTCTTTCCTCCATTTAAAGTTTAGGAATAATGATACTATGATTTATAACTATAGTTGATTATTAGCATTTGTGTACTCATATAAACTAATATGAAGTTACATTTTCCCAAACTTAATGTTAATATTTTCACTTAAGTAAAAATTCTTTTAAAATGCTAAGTAAAAATCTTTAACTCAAAAAATGAATGCTTAGAATGCTGAGTGATAGGTTTTTTGCAGTTATTATCACACTGGCCTTTTTATACCTTGAATATCATTAAAGTTTCACATTGCAAGAAAACTCTTGCCTTTATCCATCTTGCACAATGAATTAAAGCGCCAATTGGATCTAATGCTTACTTTGTTTTGTTTAGGATATATATGTTTATATAGTACACATATAAAAGAACTTAACAAACAAATTAACACAATCTTTTTAATTATTTCCTCCATTTAAAGTTTAGGAATTATGATTTATAACTATAGTAAGTATTAGCATTTTTGTACTCATATACACTTATATGAAGTTACATTTTCCGTGAATTAAAAAAAATCCAAGATATCGATTTTTTATAGAAATTATTTTTTAAATTCTAATATTACTTTTGAAAATAATTTCATTTTTGTAAATAATTTTGAAATGTTTTTATATGACATATTGTCTTTTAATTGCAAGGAAAAAATTGTGAAAGATATGAGTTTAAGTTTATACTCAAGCAACTTGATTAGATTCAATACTTAATTTGCAGAACACACCAAACAATTATGTTGTTTAAATATTTTAGCACTTATGTTATTGAGCACTTCAAACCACCTTAGCTCTCCTGTAAATATTTAAATGACAATGTGAGACTAGAAATTTATGGCCAAAAAATAAATAAATAACATAACCATTATCGTTGACAATTTGGCATTCTGTTATATGGATTTAAAATCAAAGATTGAAAAAATTTGAAGAAAAATTTTGAAAGTTTTGAGTATCTAAATGAAAAACAGGAAGGTTAGACCACCATTAAGCATTCGTACTAGATTGAAAATACATGAATAATCATTATTTGTATAATGCAATTCAACGTCAGGAAAAAAATAGTGACCTTCACTTAAAGAAAAATACAGAAAAAGAAGGGACAAGGGAAAAATGCACTTACCTTAGAGGAAATTGTGGGAAGCATGGCATTACGTTCTCGAACTAGACTCCCATCTCTCCAGAAAGTCAAATTAGCCCGTGGTAGTAACAGACCAGGATCAGTACATTGACACTTCACATCTGGACCAATTTTCTCAATCACCTCAAACCTTACCATCCCACCATCAACAAGGAGTTCATCCCCAACTCGCACATCTACATCACATGAATTACTGCATTAAAATACTTCCAGAAATAACATGTTTGTCAGCAACAACAGAACACACAACATCACAAATTTCATTTCTCATACAAAACATTTAACGCAAATAACAAGGTTGTGACAATTACCCTCAGCAAAACCATCATAATTCACATTGATGGTGCGCTCTGGAAGAGGTGAGTCAAATGCTCTGACACTAAAAGTCCAGATTTCACCATCCTGCACATGTACATAAACTTATTGTATTAGTCTCCGAAGACAAAAAAGAACAAGAACATTCTTAAATTAAACAAGGTATATTCCAACTAATAATACTAAATACACTACATGCTGAATCCATGTGCAGCAAAAATAGAAATGCAATTTTTGAGAAAATTAGACACAAATCTTTGATGTAATAAGACAGCAAAAAATTGCAATCTTTGAGGTAAATATATAGGAAAAGATGCAAACTTCGAGGTAAAAAAGTTACCTGCTCAAATTAGATGAAATTTATTCCAAGTACTAATCCTAATTACAGTAAACGGTGAATTTATCTCATTACAAAACAACTCTCCTATAGCAATTCTCCATTTAGACACCAAAAAGATTCAATCTTCGACTTAATTTGATAGTAAAAACATGTGATCTTTGAGGTAATTAGACAGTAAAAGAAGCAGCCTTTAAGGTTGAAAAAAGTGACCTCAGCTTTAACAGCGGAAGCACCACCAAGATCACCCATGTGAATCTCACTCCCTTCAGTATCCATCATAATGGCCACAGCAAAACCTTTCTCCTCATTAAGTCTCCTCACGCTCTCAATCACGTTCTTATGCCACTCGCGCGTGCCGTGACACATGTTGATCCTCGCTACGTTCATTCCTCCAACCGCCAACGCTTCCAGCTGCTCGAACCTGCACGTGGCCGGTCCGATCGTGCACACCAGCTTCGTCCTCCTCGTGCTCCTGAACCCATTCTCTTTCAATTCCGCCTCCGTCACCGCATCCACCTCGATCGAACTCACATCCACCGCCGCGGCCGCCGAGAAGATATTATTATTGTCATACTCCGCCGACAACACACCGCTTCCTGTACCATTATTGGAGACAAGGACTTGGGATGTAGGCGCAGAGTTCGGATCTGACGACGCAGATGCCTTGATGGAGATTAATTTAGAAGAGAGAGTGACCGGGAAGCGGCAATTGGCGGTTGGCAGAGGGGGTTTGAGGAAAATGAGGTTTGGGGAAGTGAAGACGTGGAGAGACTGTGACATGGTGTGGATGACCGGGAGAATGTGAAGTCCGTTGGACACGTATTAAAAAGGACAAGGGAAGGGACGGCGGGGGGGAGATTAATAGAAGCAAGGGGGCGGAGAGAACGAGGAGAAGTGAAGCTTTGTAGAAGTCGCCCAAGAAAAAGATAGCAGCCAGCCAGCAGACCAACTGAAAGGGAGCGAGACCAAACGGATCGTTTGATCCGCGGGCGTTAAACAATGTTCTTAAAACCAGAGGGGACTCAAATCGATTGATTGGCCGATTTTGGGTTTAGCTGGTTCTGACCGGTTTAATAAATATTTTTTTAATTTTGTTTGAAAAATAAATAAATACCATTTAAATAATATTTTAAAAATTAGAAAAAAATATAATATAATTTGTGCCACACAAATTCAACATGCAGATCCATCTTTTTCGCCTTCGTCAAAAGCAAATGGATTAAAAAGAAATTATGCCGAAATTTTATGTTTGGACACTGAAAAGTCATTGCTGTTGTATTCTTGATCTCATAGATCAATTGGGCAATTACTAGATTTCTTGCATCTATGAAGAATCAACAACGATGGCAAAGAATCCTTCATATTCTTGAATCCAAATAGTAATGATAATAAAACGAATATAAATATCAAAAAAAAGATGAAAGAGGCAAAGACATAGAAAGAGAAGACGAGTACAGTTGCAACATTGAGGGTTTCATACAATGGGGGTTAATGGATGATGGGATTCATATAATAGGGTTTAACGAATGATGTGTTCGCATGATAGAATTTTATGGATGATGAGGTTTTCACATTATGAGGGTTGCAATACTGGGATTTCATTGTTTAGATAAAGTTTTCTGCTTGAGAAGAAAATATATCTAATTTTTTAGATTGAACTGAACTAAAATTCTGATTTTATTGGTTTAACCAATTGATCCGATCCAATTTTAAAAATATTGCTGTTAAACGGATAAATTAAAAGAGCCATTGATTCTTTGGTGACTTTGATTGGTTTTGGTAGTAGGAATTAAAAAATATTTTCTATATCACAGTATTACATTATAATATTATAATTAATATAACTTTTAAAATATTTTTATTAATTTATATAATTATTTATTTTTAATAAAATTATTATAAACAATTAATAAATTATCTATATAATTTAAAATTGTATACGATGATATAGATATTATAAAATTCACTTAATACTATATTTGTATGGGATCAATGTAATGAAATTAATTAATACTACTTTTTAACAAATTTTTTTGAGATGGAATTAGTGCATAAGTATATATATTTATTACGGAACATTAGGGATACTTAAAGAGATAATGGGAACTAAAAAAATAAAACAATTTGAGTTTAAATTTTTTAGAAATTAAATTATGAAATAAATATTCACAAATTATTGGTCCAAGAAAATTTTGATTTTGATTCAAGTAGGATGAAGTGAGGATATTCTTTTAGTGAGGTCCAAGTCCAACGTGGACGCAACAAAAGTTGACAGTTGAATATTCTTTACAAAGATGCCACACTGATAAAGGTCTTTTATAAAAAGCAAATCAAACTTATAACGTATACTAAATATAACAATTATTTGGAAAAAGTGCGGAAAAATATTTCATAATTTTATATATGCAAGATTTTACATATTAAGATTTAAACAATTTTTTTATTATACATCATTAATGCTGTAAGGATAAATTATTTAATACTATAAAGTTCAATTTGAAACAAATCATATGAGGAAGGAAAAGAAATAATTCTCCTATTTTAGCAATAGAATTTTTTATTTAGAATAAATTTTAAATTAATAGAATTTAATTAATTCTATTGTTTGAAATGAATTTATAATGCATTAGAATTATTTTAGTTTCTTAAATGCCCTTATATATTTAAAATAAATATAATATCAATTTAAGTTATAAGCTAATTAAAGTAATTTTTTCTAAATTTTTTAATTAAAAATTAATTACAGAAACTCATGTAATTCATCATATAAAAGTACTTGTTGAGATGTGAACTTTGAAGGGTAATTTTTTTAAGATGAAATTCATTCTTTTTAATTTTAATTATTAATTAGTAGCTATTTTAAAATTTGATGTGAATTTAATTATACTGAGTTTTTTTTTCTTAAATATAAAAAGAGAGAAGTATATTATGAAAATGAACAATATCCTGAGATATAATATTGGGATATCTTCCATTAGAATAATTTATTCCTCTAAGGGGAGAGAGCCTATGGAGCAAGGCCATGATGAGTTATCTGATTAGTATCCTTATGAACAAAATGAAAAGAAATATTTACAATTAGTATCTTCAACGACTAAACAATTAGGAGCTAAACCCTCGGCAACTTTTTGGAGTTGTTTAATTAGCAAGCAATAATCTCAAGCCAAATTTAAACCAAACAACACAGCCAACCCTTCTGCAATTGCCACCTCCATACCACCTTTCCTCCATTGACACCATAACTTGGGCCTTATCATCACGAATAATGACCCTAATACTGGCTCTATTATCATCAACAATCACCAAAGCAATAGCACTAATTTTATAAAATCAGCTAAGGGACACCATTCATGGCCAGTTTCATCTTGTCGTAAACTAGGTTGGATCTGCAGACTTTTGAAGTCTCCCAAAAGTCTAAATCCAGCTGCAAAACACATTAGTGGGTTTACAAATTATTTTTCCGTTCACAACATCATTCCTAGCATTTCCAAACACTATATAAACATGTAGCAGAAACTTCAAAATTCTGTATAGAAAGTACATGATGCATCTCAAAAAACTAGTCAACTATATTCATACTATCAGGCTGAAACCCCAGTGTAGATGCAAGCCACACTCCCTTACCCATGAACAATCCCTAAATACGTGCAAAAGGCTTTCCTCTTACGTTTTACAGTGGCCTTCATCAGTAACTCGTCTCTTGAGCGATTCGTAGTTTGGCAAATAGTTAGGAAACAAACGCGATAGGAAATGTTTTATTTTCGAAGGAATTTGAAGAGCCCACATCTAAATTTGCATATAATATGGCTGTCGATACAAATATGAGGAAAATTAAGAAAAAAGTTATTAAGAAATATGTGCTGAGCAAAATTGCATCCAAATTTTGGGTGAAAACTATAATGTCGTCTATATTATTATACTATAATATTATAATTAATAATTTATTATTAAATTAGATAAAAATTATTATTTATCATTAGATTGCATAAAATTAAATACTATTTGATTCTATGAAAATTATTATTTATTATTAAAGTAGATCACCTAATTTGACACAGCCCTAGAATTCACCCCAAACCTTACTTCATATTTACTTCTAAAATGGCCAAAATTGGACATCTAGAGAAAGAGGATGTCTTAACAAAAGTTTTAGAATTGCAACAACGCCTGACAAGGTCCCGTCGTCGTGATCCTGTTTCCATATCAATTAAATCACAAACTAGAGTATGACAGTAAATGTATTTTAGACCCAACTCCTATTAATTTATCGTCCCATATATTAATAGATTCTTCATCACCATCTCTTCAATAATGCCTCTCATCTTGAATTTTTCTATCTCTCCATTATATTCCTCAAAATAAATTTGCTACTATTATGTATAGTTGCCTAGTGAAAGTTTGTTATGGGAAAACATTTAGATTTTAAGACCTTAACATATAGAGAAGATGTACTCAAAATCAACCTCTAACCCTGCCTGTCAGGCAATAATGTAAGATTAAAATTTTCAGAATTATGAAATCTCAATCCCTTCATCTCTCTAATCAAGTTGAAAATAGCTTTTTTTCGATTTACGAACCTAAATAGCAAGAATGAGATAGTACCACTTTAATATCAAGTATTGCGCGAATTACAACTGTTGTATCCCTTGGCATATTATAACTAAATGAAAACTAAGATTTTTCAAGTTGGTACTTTGACTAGAAGGCTTTTCATATTGAGTTGCCCTAGCAAACAATAAAATATCTCTATTGAGGGATTGTCTTTCTGTATAGAGCACAAATGAATAAGGCAAAGTTGAATCCCTTCGCCGAAAAATCTCTGTTTGGCTTCAAAAAACTTTCAGGTTACCCATTAATTAGAAAAGGGTAAAAAAAAGTAGAGATACAAGTTATAACTAAATTGACAAAAAAGACAAAAAAAACACATCTTAATCGTTATACTCTATAAATATTTTCACTTGTTCCAGTTGTACGGCTTACTCATATACGATTTCAAATTAATAAGAGCTTTATAACCTTTTATCCTATATCTTATTGAGTAAAATATTTCAAACACAATAATAGCATTGTCTCTTATAAGTCTATCAAGAACAAAAACACTTTGGGACTCATTAATCAAAAGTGGGAAGGATAGGATATATTTAAACTTATTAGCTATAACCTTGACATTAAATTTTACACTGTATTGTATAAAACTAATAAGAAAAAGATCTTTCATGTTTTTCGAAGACTTCACCTTAGAGACTAAGGTGAAAAAAAAATGGTTAATATTTTGAGATATGACATTGTCATAAATAATATGCCAAAATTTTAAAAAAGAGAGTATAGATATATCATATGAATAAGGAGATTTACATAGATACATTTATTTCAAAGCAATAATGACTTTATTGCTAAAAAACGAGCTTGAAGTAATTAAATCATATTTATATTCAGTTTGGGGTTGATAGACTTAATAATTGAGTCAATATTAAATGATGTCGAATTAATGATCAATAATGTTAGTAAAAACTTTTTAAATATCTATATGTAAAATTGTGAAATTATACAATAATTTTCATACTTTTTCTCAAGTTATTTTAACAATCCTGTGTTTAAAAAAAAATAAATTATATGTGTTATTTTGTTAAACAAAATAAATATATCTCATACCAAAAATAGATAAGCTACAAAATTATAAAAAGAAAATAGAAGAGCCCAGAAGCCCATACCATAACGAGAAAGAAAGGAGGCCCATCATATTGGAATGATGATGTGGATCTCCATTGTTGCCATATACCTTCCAACGTGTCGCCGACAGCAGTGCTCTCTCCATATTTACTTGCTCCTTTCTTTCCTTCACCTTCATCGGGACGCACCCACCCACCCGCTCGCTCGCCCGCCCGCCCGCCCGCAAACCCGCCAGCCAGCTTGCTAACCCATCAAATAAAAAATACATCTTCTCTTTATTATTCTGAATAGATCGCACAATCTTTCTTCAACGCGGAGACGAAATTAATCTAATCTAATACCTTTTGCATTTGGCTCCATACCATCATCTCCATCGTCCATATTCTTCATCAAAGGTTCTATCTTTTCTTCTTTTAGTTTTGTTTTTATGTACAGATTTGTAATTCTTCGACTAATCGGGTTCCTTTGTGTGTTTGATTTTGATTCTGATCTGATGGGTACGTATATATAGCTAGGAAGATGGGAGCTTTTATATCAAAATTTTGGTTCATGTTGTTTCCTGCGAAGGAGTACAAGATTGTGGTGGTTGGGTTAGATAATGCAGGCAAGACGACGACGCTCTACAAATTGCACTTAGGAGAGGTTGTCACTACTCACCCTACTGTTGGCAGCAACGTTGAAGAGCTTGTTTACAAGAACATTCGATTTGAGGTGACTTTTCTTTAACCTATCATCCATTAGTTTCTTAATTTTTATTGGGTTTTCTTGTTCATTATTTATACGTTGTTAACTTGTGCAGTATTTGGTGATATGGGTCGTAGATATTATTATGTTGTATAAAGTTTCAAGATTTGCAGGGGGGAAAGATTTGACTTTTATCATTGTTGATGGATGATTCTTTAGTTGTGGAAATTGAAGATATATGCAGTACCAATGCAATTGATTAGGGATTAGTGAATTTGAACATCTAGCATCTTTGCCTTTTGAGCGTGCGTCAGGTTTTATTTTATCAATCTGCCCCACCCTTTTCACCACTAAGCCAAATGGCAAAGGGCCTTCTCTTATAGTCGTGCCACCTATCTCTGTTGTGTTGGTCTAACTACAGCAGAAGAGAAAATATGCTAAAATGGAAAGGAGAAAGCATCATTTGCTTAGACTGAAAATCTGAAAGTATTCAATCACTTAAGAGTTTCTCAAAGACCGATTTTTGGTTACTCATCTTTGAAATGGATTGCAGTCATCTGCTATTAGCATGTGTTGGCATCACAAACTATTGTTTTCCAAAAGGCATGGGTGGTTATTTTAATATTATCACTCCTATTTATCTGTTTTTTCTTTCTTAAATTTTGGAAAAAAAGAGAAGGTTTTAGACAAAAGTAGATAATCAGGGGCTGAGAACCCTTCAATGGACGGAACCCTTTTTTGCACTCGGACATGGAAACCATATAATTCTCTTCCAACTTTCCTAAATCATGGCCCCATTTAGCTTTCCTATAGCAGTTTTTCCAAGAATAACTCTAGATATGAACATTTCCACAAAGATTGGGGTGATTATAATGAAACGCTTCATTTTCTTATTACATACAGTTGTTTGAGTGTCCTAGGAGTTACAAGTCCTAATTAGGTTACTACCTTCCTCAAGGAGTTAGGATTGCCCCTTTTCTTTTTAACCTAATGCTCTGTTATCCCATGATTTCTGTTAGTTGGGAGCTGCAACATCCAAAATTTTTCTGGTCTCATTATTTACTAGTTCAGAATAAAATTTGAAGCCACCACTAGGCTGATGCATATGTATAAGAACATTCCATCTCCAACTAAATGCAATTTTGTTGATTGAATAGAAGTTAAGATCTTGATGGGAAGAGGATTATGTTCCTTGTTCCATCTTTTATGCTTGCTGGCAGATGCATACTATATAGTTCAGGTCGATGGCAAGAATGCTTGGACTCGATGTTGCTTGGTAACAGTTGCAAGTTGCTGTTTCTCGGAGAATCTAGGGTTTTCTGATAGGTTTCTAAGAGCTGTTGGAATTTGGGTTTAGCAGTGTATTTATTTGCAAGGCGAATGCTTTTTCCTCCAGATAGGAATTTGTCACAGCATCTAGCATTCAGATGCTGGGAGTTGGCTTGTTGTCTTCGTGGTTTTCATATGTAGCATATTTATAGTTACCCAGTGTTTCCTTAAAAACATGTTTTCCCAGCTCTGATTGTTATGTTGAATATAATTGTGACCTAAATGTGCTGAATCAACATTCATGGTAGTTGTTAAATCAATTTAAATCTCTCTTTTTCTTCCATAGATTGATTAAAAATGAAAGTTTCGCTCCACTTGTATGAAAAACATCTAAAAATTAGATGTAAACATGCTACCTTTTCACTTCCTGTGACACCAGTTCTGGTCCAGGTTGAAAATAGGGCGTAGAAGTTTTAACAGTTGCTTGAGTTTCTTCCCGTGGCATTTAGTAAAGTTTAAAATAATTTTCTTTTTGATTGATTTGAAGAAAGATGCTTGCTTAATCGTATGTTAATTCATGATGTCTGATGCTGTTGTTTTCATGTGAAGCTGCTCTGGGAATATAAACAATTTTGTCTGCTGTTTTTCATCAGGTCTGGGATCTTGGTGGGCAAGATCGACTCAGGACTTCATGGGCAACATATTATCGTGGAACCAATGCTGTCATTGTGGTGATAGACAGTACTGATAGGGCCAGGATCTCCATTATGAAGGATGAACTTTTCAGATTGCTTGGACACGAGGATTTACAACATTCTGTTATACTTGTTTTTGCAAATAAACAAGACCTCAAGGATGCTATGACGCCTGCAGAGATTACTGATGCTCTGTCTCTTCACAGCATCAAGAATCATGATTGGCACATTCAAGCCTGTTGTGCACTTACAGGTGATGGTCTATATGATGGTCTAGGGTGGATTGCCCAGCAGGTCACTGGTAAAGCACCAAGTTGAAGAGGAAAAGTAAAAAGAAAAAATTAAGTTCGTTTTTCAAATGAGTTTGAAACATAAGTGAAACAGAAATATCATTGTGTAATATCTAATTGTACTCATCATACTGTAGATTGTTCCTTACATTTGACTCGGCCTGAAAAATTTCTCCTGTTTTGCACAATGGAGCATTTCATGATGGATTTGCCAATGAAGAAAATGTTTCTATAGAATTGTTTTTTTCTTTTTTTTTCTACACAATGGAGCATTACGGCAAACATTAGTCAGTGACAAAGTGTTGCTCAAAATCGTTCCATGTCTGTTAAGTTGAACCCTACCGACACTGAAATCAGCAATCATTATCAGAGTATCCAGCATCTGCAACCTTTCGACTCTTGTGGGCCTTCAAACCATCGATCCCATAATGGATTTAACGGGCCCTTCGTTCTGTCAAACCACAATATCCACAATGACCAGATATAAAGTTTGGAGTAATGTGAATAGATCATAAAAAAACAAATGCAATGAAATAATCACAAAAGGCATTTACATTTGCAGCAGTGGGTCTGGTGTAGCGTCCACATTGCTCAGCATTCTGAAGCACACACCAAAATTTAGCTTATAAATGAAAATGTATCAGCTATGATTGAATCAGTAAAAAGAATACCGATCTTTTGAGATCTGCATATATACATGTTTTTTAGACTTACTCCTTGCATGCAGCTGAAGCAGTTTCCATCTTATGAAGTTGTTCCAACTCTTCCTGTGAAGACGGTAATTAGAAAAAAGAATTCCAGAGTGAGTAGTCTTCATTTAGCATTTGTTGTACTTAGTCTAGGATATCAGATAATTGCATGAGAACATTCCTCAATCCTTATAATGATGTTAAATGACACCCTAGTATAAAAATGAAGCCATCTACCAGAAAGCACTAATAACTCTTCAAACACTAAAAGCAACTTGCCATAAAAAGTGGACATGATCGCAACCTCAAGTGAATAAATTCCCTTGCTAAAACATCAAGATGAAGATGTGGAAAGCTTCTGCAAGCTGAATCTAATTCTAGATTGGGTAACTGATACGTGTATCAAAAAAACGAAAGTCCACAAAGATTTTCTATGAAAGAATATTTTGCTGACATCAAGCAGAGCCAAACAAGGAACTGAAATATTAATTTCATCTTTATGTGAAAAGGGTGACAGAGAAGACCACTTAAATGGAAATAGAATCCACTGAATCCTGAAAATAAATTCTCTCTCTCTCTCTCTCTCTCTCTCTTATGCAAGTATACATATCTCTCTCTCTCTCTCTCTCTTGTGCAAGTTAGGAAGATGCAATTAATATATGGAATCACTTGAAAATAATACTCCCCATGGTTCCCAAGTAGAAACATTTTGTTGAAATATTCAGTAATTGGTACCAGTTATCTACTTATCAAAAGCGATCCCAATATACTTGTGAAACTTCGAATAGTTTCAGAAACACCTGAGAAGGCAACAAGTAATATTGTTCAAACAAATATGTGTTCAAATGCAAGTTTCAGCAAACCTTCACAAAGTGCAGGTTTCGTAAGATGTGATTATTCTAACCAGCCACTTCCTTTTTGTGATCCAAAAGCAACACAAAAAACAGACACCTTATTTGTTTTAACATTTCTTGAAATGCTAGACGCCTATAATGTATCTATGACAGGGAAACCAATCATAACTACTACAGGATCCAGGGATGCTCAATAGCTAGCTGGAGTCTTAATATAAAAAATTTTTCTAAATCCAAACTAGGAGCTCCTAAGCTTGGCTCAATTGTCTTCCATACAACAAATATCACTGGTAAAATTCTTATAGGCTCTAATCTTAAAGCATAGAATGTATTGAATCTATTGCATTCACCACAGCCTGCACACATCAGCATGACACAAAGTTATGCAGGATATGCCCATCAGAACACTTCAAGTTGATGCACTAGACCTGGAAATATCATTAGTTTAGCTTGAGAATCCTTTTGGCCTGTGGGAGTAGTACCATAGATACCGGAACAAAGATTAACTGGATTGCCATATACTAAAATTAAGCCCTTCCCCCACAATAGTGATTATTTCTTCCATGCTCAAATCTAAGAGTAAAATAGCGTCTTTAAGGAAAGGTTTTGCCTTCAAAACGTCAAGCAAGCCATACTCATAGCCAATTACAACTGTTACTAAAATTTGACATCCAAATCCAAGAGGAATGAAATAAAAAATAATTACCTTTTCAATCTTGCGTGAATACTAGAAAGTATAGTAACATGCAATGCAAAAAGAGGAAGATTCTCCAGCTAGGTAGCGTTGTCTATCCTATCTAATGCATGTTTTTTCTTTTTTTCTTTTCGAGGGATCCCAATTAGGAAGTAATTATAAGCTTATGTGGGTAATTCTCATAACGGAATGATCACCATATCTCTTGGCTATGCTGATGTTTGGCATGACATTATCAAATTTAATGTAATTAATGATATAATTTGAATGGAAAATGAAATCTAATACAATGTAACAGTCATTCCAATCCTACATTTGGTTACAAAAATAAAATTGATGCGATGAAATGGAATCATAATTTTCACTTCGATATTTTGTTGAATTGAATGAATGCAATATTTGGTTACAGCACGCCACTTAAATTGAATGAATGCAATATTTCACAAAATGTTGAAACAGGAAACTTTCAAATTTTTACTAAAACCAAAATAGAAGATAAGGAAAATCAAATTGAGGAGTGAAATACAGATTAGATATTCAAGTAAAAAATTCTGTACTATGCATGTTGGATAAAGCATTAAAAAGATGAAGGGTCATAAAGAATGAAAAATCGAGTATGTCCAATATGTCAGAACAAGTAATATTGTAAGCAAGAACTAATGTTTTTATTTCAATATAATATTAATATATATAATCAGAGGAAGCAGGATAGCCTTTCCTTTCTTTTGTCTCACAATAAAAAAAAAAAAAAAAAGGCTCTTCTAAACTTATTTGAGAAACACACACACATATATATAAAGTGCGTAGTGAGCTTTAATCCCTCTCCTTTCATTCATTTTTCTGTTTTCCAAGTTCCAATACAGGATGGACTACTAAAATGACAGTAAATTAATCAGAGTATCAGACTTTGTCATCCTAAAATCTCAATTAATTGACAGTCAATTTCTGAATTGAACGCTATTTTCTTTCATTCGTTTAAGTTATATAAATAAGACAAATGTTTGAAGAAAAACTGAATGAGTTGCATCATCAAACAACAAACAGCATTATAAAGAATGCATTGTTTGTAATGGCCTTTGTGCTGATTGTTTAGGCAGATACAATGGTACCTAGACAACAGTTGGGATAACCAACTGACATTATTGGAATCCAGCAGTCAGCTATACAATAATCAATTGCCCCACTAGTATGATAAAACCACCAATTTTCCAGAAAAAAGAGCAGGAGAGCAAAATTACACTTCAGCTAAAATCTTTTGTTTCATTGAGCAATCCATTAGCTATTAACGAGTGCATACTTAGGTTCTAATGAACTCAAGTGTTGCACAAATAGCCACAAAATCACATTTCAATTCACTGCTTGAGAGTTCCACCATTGAGAACTTGAAACACAAAGCAACAAAATTTCAAGAATTCTTCTGTTAATCTCTTCTTTAACATTTCTTATACAAAATACACTCCTGCAATCAAATAAAGCTACAAACTTCATATTTATATTTATTTTTATTTACAATACGGGAAACAATCAAAGAACCAGCCAAGAAATAAAACAAGTTCGAGAGAGAGAACAAACCTCTAAAAATCTGGATTCTTGCTCGAGGCGATTGAGGTCAGCTTGCATCCTATGTTTTCCTCTGGTATCAGCAGTAGCAGAAGGCAAAGAATTGACACGTTGGGTTATCGGACCCGAGGAATCTGACCTATCGAATTGCATCCCTTAAAAGACAGAACAACACCAAGATACAAGAAAAGCCCTAGCTGTAGATGACTGCCACCCCCTTTTGACAAAAGAAACGAAAGAAACAAAAGTTGAATACATGGCAAGAAGAAAGGTGGCATAAGGATGACCCAGAAATCTTTACATGGACCCCATCCACTTGAAAAAAACTCACTCACTCTCTTCTATTCAAGCACAAACAAAAGGAATCTGTTTCTGTTCAAGGACTTGAACAAAAAGGAGATAAAGAGGGAAGTTGTGGTTAAGTGTTTTGGCGTTTTGTGGAGTTGTTTTATTTTTAACAGGGAATTATAAGGGAGAAACTTTGTTTTTGTTTTTGTTTTTGTTGTCGTTGTTGTTGCAGGAAAAGGCCGAAGTCTTGTCTCTTTATTATTATTATTTTTTGTCTTTCATATATTCTGTGTCGTTCTTGTCTCTGCTTCGGTCTAATGTGTCTCTGTTTCTGCTACGCGATGTTCCTTGATGCAGTGTGCATGCTGCATCAATTGGAATATTTTTATATCTATTAGCAAATGCTTCGACCATAGGGGAATTTAATTAATTAATGCAGTCAGTTGCCAAGCGTGAAGAATACTGCAAGGTTAGGGCCGTCAAGGTGGGGAGAGGCGCGCCACGGTGCTCGACACATGGAACTTCACTTCCAAAGGGGTGGCACATCGTGGTTGCCCGTGTCGTGTCTGAGTTACACAACACGCGGGCATTTATCTTACTGTAAAAAGCTTATGCTGGCTGCCTTGTTTTGTTTTTTTAGGCTCCTTGCTTGCCCCACCGTTCCTGTCTCTATCCCATCAAAACAAACAATCCTTAAAATTCTTCCAATTTGTCTGTCCTACTTGTGATTCTTGATGATTATATCCCCATATTTTATTCTTTTTTTATTTACCGAAAAAAAAAATAGCAGATATGGATAGTTTATCTTTAAATTTTTATGTTTAATTATTAATTTGCAAGTTGTAAATAACCTTCTTATTTAAAGCTTACGAGCATAATATATGGGAGCTTCAACTCTCTAATCTCTACAATGCACTCAAAAGAAGCCCATATTGGTGCTAGGCCCTAACTATCATGGGCTTAAACAAGACCTCTATTCCATGTAGCAGAATAATAACACGAAGCCCACACAAAATGAAGCAGCCCAACTCAGATGCAGCATCTCGTTACCCAATGAACACACGGGTAAAGGAACCATACGTGGTAAACGAATAGAAACTGGATACTTCATAGATCACAAACACGTGGGGTGCGTAACGCTGCCACGGACTTACCCGCGTCCCTGAACACCCAATGTTGCCAACAGGCACGTCTCATGTGTATAATTGTTACAAAAAACTGAAAACTGTCCGCTGCCTGTGTTGCATTCCCAGTCAGCGTCCTCATGATAAAGAAGATAATAACTATCCCATTTCGTTTATGTTCATGCAAGGCGATCGGAGCCCAATCCAAGTTTCCAAAGATTGAGACTAGTGCTCTACCTGAGGGGGCTGATCCTCCTCCACTGAGCCCGGGGCCTACTCCTGGGCCAGATTTTCCACGTCCACCTCTGCCCTCACCTCCGGCTCCTGACATTCCGATGCCGAAGCCAGAGAAGCCGCCCCCTCCATTCCAGCCTCCGCCGAATAACCTAACTCCTTCGCCAGGGCCGGATATTAACCCCCCTGCACCGGCAGAAATCGTGCCTCCACCATCTACACTGCTGGCAATGATACCACCTGCTGGCCCTTTTGGGCGGTCATTTTTCTATTAGTTAGGAGAGTAATAATAAGTTCAAATCTGTTTTCAGTTCTTACTTTAAAAAAAAAAAAAAACCATAGCTTATATGATCATGTTTGAGTTTCTAATTTTAGTTGAGTCAATTTTTAAAATTCTTTAATAATATGTTTCATTTTAAAATTATTAAATCTGATTAATCATATGGTAAATTAGTTAATCAATTAATTTATTGATGTAGTTGATTTAAAAAACACTGTTTAGTATACGACTTCAGTCGTGAGGCATTCTGTTTACTTTCTTGGGTACCAGTGGCATTTCATGTTACCAGTTCTCATTTACATATATGAGTATTAGCACGCCAAAGCATAATATGCTCTTAAAAAGCGCAAATAGAAAGTGACTTTATGAAGGTATGGAATCGAACGCAGTTTCATGACTTGAAAACGTGAAGAATATACTTATTTCCGTAAAAAATAGTGGATTTGTTTTCTTTTTTTACCCAATTATTTCTCATATAAAATAAACTTTTAACAAAAAAGCAAAACACTATATATGCTCCAATATTTGCTCAAACGAGCTTCTATTAGCTGACCTTCGGGAACAGTGGCGGAACCAGGCGGGCTGAGGCTGCCGGCGAGATGGACTGGAGGCACTGATTCAGGCCTCCCCCCCCCCGGGGATCATTGGCAGAATCAAGGGGTGAGAGGTTGGAAGAGTGAGCAGCCAGCAATGGAGGAAAAAAGGGAGGTGGGCTGATGAAGAATAAGAAGTCTCCCCTCCTTTAAGTTTTATTTTGTTTTTAATATAACCAAGATCACTATACAGAATCAAACGCAACCAAACCCAGAACCAATATCATAAAATAATATAGAATTTCAAAAACAGAAACAAAACAAACCATTTAAAAAAGTAAACCAGAAATAAAACTATCCCTTCCCTTTCCGTTTCCTTTCTTTCTAAATCCTTACATTTTCTCTCCTCGCCTCTATTTCGTTTCGAACTCTCCAGTTTGATGGCCTCACCAACATCGATGACGGTACATAACATAACAATTAAACGAAAAAAAAATAAAAGGAAGAGAGAATCCGTTGAACAAAATATGAGCGGCTTAGATGACGGCTGGAAAAGAGTTTAGGGTTAAGTGAGTTTTTATAGGATACAATGAATGGCTGAGATGATTTTAATCTAATGGTCCATTTTTTCTTATTTTTGTTTTCCTTAATTGACTACACGTGGTTTGTTTAGGTTTGCACAATTTCTTCTTTTTGCATTTTTTTTTTGGTAATGGTTAGTCGTGGTTTGATTTCCTTAATTAACTAACTTTTTCATTCCATGAATATAATGTGCTAATATGTACTCCAAAACCATATATAGTGTGTATCAATTAAAAACTAATTTCGTACATAATTTAAAGCTGTATCATAATGTCTAATTTAATTATATTTTTTTATCATGAGAAGAAATTTGGAATAGTGTATAAACATATAATTGACTTTTTAATTTTGTAGATATAAGAAATGCATATATTATCTACAATAGTTCAATGATAATTAAAAATTAATCTTTATGTGTATAATTAGAGAATATACTGCAATGTTTAATATTTTATATATATATATATATATATATATATATATATATATATATATATATTTGTTTATATATATTTATATAACAACGCTTTTCAAAATAAAGAAAAATAACAACTTCACATTCTCAAAAAAATTAGATTTTTCTTTATCTCTTTCTCCACTCATATCTTCCTTCTCCCATTTTCATCCTCCTTTTATGTTAGCCCCTAAAAATAATTTTTAATGTCGCCAGTGTTGAGAAAAGACCAGGAAGACAAAGGCAGAAAACCTGTATAGGAGGAACATGCATGTGCTGTCCTCCTTTGAAGAGCTACGTGTTGCATTGGAGTAACACATTAATGAAAGATATACAAGTGTCTCTATGACGTCCTGAGATACACTAGAATTCACTCACAGACGACACAGTCCTGCTTCACTACTAAACAGGTGATGTGATGAAATTATATAATCAGCACTCGTATTCGATAACAATGTCCACCTCTCTCACTACAGACTCAGCTTTATCTAACCTCATGAAGAAAGCAGTCCCATTTTACTACACACCGAACTCCATCACCACAAAAGCACCTAAACCTCCATCTCTTTTCTTCCCTTCTGTATCAACCCCATATGGAAGGATGGTGAACAGGAACACCAGCCACCAGCCTGACAACCCAAACCTGATATCCCTTGTAGCCCAGTTTCTTCTTGTCCATGACCAATCTAACCCACCAGAAATTCCCGGCAAGGATCCACCAGAATTCCCTAGAAACCCAGATTATACCCCGGCTTCAATTCCACCCGAGGTTCCTGAATTTCCCAAGGTTCCTGAGATCGAGACTAGTCCACCTGAAGTGATGGAGCCTCCAAATATTCCTGAGGTGCCTACACCAGGACCGGATTTTCCTGTTCCACCTCCGCCATGTCCTCCTACGCCCCCTGACGTCCCGCCCCCGCCTCTAGATGCCCCTCTGCGTGCGCCACCTAATCGACTTCCCTCAAGGTTGCTGCCTGATCCTGATATATTACCGCCGCGCACTCATCCACGGGCTGATATTCAGCCGCCGCCCGGTCCTTATGTGTCGTTTGTCTTCTAAAGATGGATGATAATTGGATGGAGAGTCAAGATGGCCTAAGAATTACTAGTACGAGATAGTTTGTCAGGTTAAGAGTCAAAATCTCTCTCTCTTTCTCTTTTTATCATGGAAGTTGACGTTTTGGTGGTGATTTGTGGAGACGTATAACTAATAACGGTAGTTCTTAGCAATAGTGCTGTTTATGCACCAGAACACGTGTGTGATAGTTGGGTTTGTTGGAACTTGGAACTGAGAAAAACTTACTGTTGGTTTTCAGAGACTAAAATTACAGTTAGGATGGTGTAATAAAACTGTAAAATTCAGTACTGTTCTTTTTTTTTTTTTAGAAAATTCAGTGTTATTCTTAAAAAGATAAAAACAAAAATTCAGTAGAAAATTAAAATTATACTTTTATGTTACATTTGATTATAGGAAAAATGTTATGTTCCCATAATGGGTCAGATGTTGGTAACAAATTCTATTGATTATGTCAAATATCTAATGATGGTCATCGTTTAGCTTCATTACACCTAAATAAATGACTAGATTAACGATGTCCAGAATGTAACGAAACAAATCACAGTAAGTTGAATCCGACTTTATGTTGCAGGCATCATTGCAGAGAAAACCAAGAAGTTTATAAACCATAAAAACATTTGGCACATTCACCCAAGATTATTGTGGGCTCGTCCTTATAAGCCTGGCCCAACTTATAAGAAATTTTTCTTTTTTTGAAACATGAAACCAAATTTTAAAAATTAAAGAGGATCGATCGAATTTGTTAAAATTGAAAATTAATTATCTGTTTAATCTAGAATCATTTTTAGAATTAGACTGCTATTAAATTGAAAAAATCGAATAAAATCAGTTTAATTGGAATTAATTTAAATTAGATAGAATTAGTTTTTTTTAATTATATCATTTAAATTTATTTTTTCCTTTTTTTCGATGAAGCTTCAAATCTATTGCTATTTATGATATCACTTTCTCGATTCTAGAGCTTCATATACAAGATTCTAAACAAATAGTCAAAGATAAATATATATATATATATTTTGAAATCTTACTCTAATTAATTATAATTTAATTCAAATAATAGAGAAGATACATGATCTTGAATATGTTGATTCTTAAGAATATAAAAGAGATTGAATGATTTTTTAAGTTTTTTTTTCAACATTTGCTTTTTTACCAAATTATAAACAGTGAAAAATGTTGTGTTATTGGGTATGCTTATAGATAAAATCAGTTTGATGATGAATTTTCTTTTTTTATTTGTTTTAATATTTTTTGTGTTGAAATTGATTATATTATATCTGTTTTAGAAATTTTTTTAGTTATAAATTTAGTAGTAAAAGAAGTGATTGTGATAATAATTTATTAAGATTTTATCAAAATTAGTAGCACATATTTTATTTCAGTGTCAACAGCTTCATCATTTGATGTTTTTGGCATAAAGCAATAAAAATAGATAGGTAACTTCTAAAGTTGATATTCTCTCAACTCAAAAAAAAAAAAAAAAAAAGTTGATATTCTCTCTTCACTTTATAAGTTAAGCTCCTTGTTTTATATACTTTTTTTTCAAAAGAAATAAAGCAATGAATATGAAATCTTTATTTAAAATAAATGATTTTAAAAATTAATATTTGATAGGGGCTGATAGTTTTATGTTTCTTTTAATTATTTATATTAATTTTTTCTTATTTTTTAAAATTTTCTATTTAAAATAACTATAACTTAAATAGTATGAATTTTATAATAATTTATTTAATATTATAAAATAAAATAAAATAATATAATAATAAATAATAATTTTTTATTTTATTTAATAATAAATTATTAATTATAAAAATATTATAATGTAATAATATAAACAGCACGATATCATTCACTCGTAAATATATTGGATTGATTAAACTAATTATAAAATCAATTGGATCACGATCCGGTTTTGAAACCATTGGTACGAAGAACTGAGTCCCCTTGCCCCCTGATGCGGTACGTAATCCCATAAAGAAGCCTCCCACTGCCGCGTGTTAATAAACCGAACACTATCTTTATGAGGAGAAACAGTTTAGTTCTATTAATCCTGAACCAAGCAAGCAACAGAAGAGAAGAGAAGGCATCTGTACTTTGCTCTAATAGCACGAAAATCACGTCTCTCTTCCCTTTCTTTTCCTCAAGAGAACCGAAAATTAATTAATAAATGCGGTAAGGGTGTGACTCCATGCGCTTACTTCGACACCAATACCAACTTCAAAATATATAAGCCACAGCCAATCTCTCCCCCTGCTATCCCACCATTTTCCGAAACCAAAATGGCGACCAACCTCGGCACTTGCTCACGCGCCACCTCACCCTCCTCTCACCTCTGCAAAACGCTGTTTTCACTACGACGACAACAACAACCAGTATTAGCTGACAAGTCAAGAGCCAGACGGCGGAGGATCATAGGAATTAGGGTTTCGAACGATGGGGACACGTACCTCGACATGTGGAAGAACGCCGTTGATCGTGAGAAGAAGTCTGTCCATTTCCAGAAAATCGCTGAAAAACTGGATGCTGATAGTGATTCTCTCAATGACGGCGTCCAGAGTGTGGATTTGAAGAGAAAAACTGAGGACTTCCAGAAGATTCTAGAGGTGGCTAAGGCTGAGAGGGACCGCATTCAACGAATGCAGGTTGTTGATCGTGCCGCCGCAGCTATTGCTGCAGCTCGTTCCATTCTCAGGGACCGACGCTCCGGGAATAATGAGGATAATGCTGGAGATAGTGGCGATTTCGAAGAAGGCGGAAGTAGAGGAGGACGAACAGAAATGGAAATTAAACAAGCGGGTAACGAAGAATTTTATTTTTTTTAATGTTTATTTAAGCTTATATAAATTTTCGTAGTTATTCTCTTGTCCATTTAATTATGCTTGTGAATCAATGAATCATTGGTAATGATTCTAATGGAGTCGTGTCCAACAACGTGAGGTTGTGAGTTCAAATTTCAGTAAGCTTAAAAATCAATTACTTTTATATATTTAATGAGGCTTTTAAATCAGTGAGTGGTGCTCAGGACTGTGAAGATGCGAGTTTTAATTTTAGTCTTGAGGATAATTAACAAAGAAAGAAATGTTAAAATCCAGAAGATCAGTTCATTTGAGGCAGTAATTTTTTTTTTTTTTAATGGTGCAGCCCGTTTCTCAATGGTATGATATGAACTGAAGTACTTTTAGATTTTAATCTTTTTAATTATGCAGGAGAAAAGAATGGGAGTATTTTTGCCTCTCGATCTGAGGCTTCTGGAAATGGAGTGCCTGGTCCAGATTTTTGGTCATGGACGCCTCCGCCTGCTAGCGATTGGAATGCAGATGATGATATCTTGCTTGAACCTAAGAGATCAATGGTATCTAATATTTCGGGAAATCCTGTGGCAATAAAAGAGCTACCTATGGATTTTCTTGATATCCCACTTGAAAGTAAACTTTCAGCACCAAACCTAAAATCCCATCTTCCTCCTCTGCAGTCACTTTTGGAAGTTAAAAAGGACGAGGTCGCTGTACCCATTGTAGATCTGCCTTCTTTGAAAGAGGAAGAGCGCGAACATGATAATTTGATTTTAGAACATGAATTAGAAGTAGCTTTTGTTCTTAGTGAAGAAAATGTGGATGGTGAATTTTGTGGATTGAATGCGGATGGATCAAGGTGGTGGAAAGAGACGGGAAGTGAGCGAAGGCCTGATGGTGTGATCTGCAGGTGGACGATGACCAGGGCTGTCAGTGCTAACCAAGATGTTGAGTGGCAAGAGAAGTTTTGGGAGGCTGCTGATGAATTTGGTTTTAAGGAACTTGGTTCAGAGAAATCAGGACGAGATGCAACTGGAAATGTATGGCGTGAGTATTGGAGAGAATCGATGTGGCAGGTTAGTAGGATTGTTTTTGATGCATTTATGTTGCTACCTGCATGCTAAATTCTTCAGTCTAGGTTATTCAGTTGGGTTTAGCCTGTCTATCAAAACAGATTGACCCGTCTGTTTGTTGGTTGCCAGAGTAAGTATACTTGGATTCAAAGGCTTATGCAATGTTGTTAAGCTTGGTGATAGTCCACGATAACATATCTATAAGTACTTTGTGAAGCTTTCTTTATTTAAGCCAAATTAATTGTTTGTATGTGAAGCTTTCTTTATTTAACCAAATTAATTGTTTGTATGCTGTCTTAAGGGCTCAAGATGTCATATTAAAAGATTCAAGTGCTTCAGGCAAAATAAAAGTTCTGTATAGTAACAGGAAAAGTAAGTATTAGATTTTTAAATTTGCAAATAAGATTTTAACTAGTGATTTGAAGAGTATAAAAAAATTAAATGATGGGGAAACATATCTGGGTTCTTTATGAAGAATATCTTGATGCTATGTCAAAAGTAGCATTACAACAATTGTGCTAGTATGTTTTTTTCTCTTTATTTTGCTATATGGAAGAACTTGTTCATGTAATCTTAATAAGACATTGTGCTTAACGTTCCTGTTCTGAATTTTTAATCATTTATGCTAACCCAAATGCACACCACTCCTGTGGTTTAATTTTACAATGCCCTGTGCCATTAAAAATAATCAATGATTTATATGTATAAAGATTCTTAATCCACTTAAATTAGAACTGTATAATAATATTTGACCCTTCCAGGATTCTGGTCTCGTGCATCTTGAGAAAACTGCGAACAAGTGGGGCAAGAATGGGAAAGGTGACGAGTGGCAAGAGGAATGGTGGGAACATTACGATGCCTCTAATAAAGCTGAGAAATGCGCGCATAAGTGGTGCACCATTGACCCAACCACACAGCTAGAGGCTGATCATGCTCATGTTTGGCATGAAAGGTACCAAACATCATATAGATTGGATAGAACTTGTACTCTTCTGCTGTCCTTCATAAATTATTTTTTTCTGACAGTTGAAATATCGTTTTGCATATGGACTAATTAATCAATTGTTCTTTTTTATCATAAGTAGATGGCAACTATACGATCTTCAGCTATCTTACATCTCTAATATACTGCTATTAAGACTTTACTCAAAATGGATGGATGATTTCATTAGTAATTTTTGGAATATTACTGTTTTCAAAGAGTTTGCCATGGATTACAGTCAGCTGTTTCATTATATGCTAAAGTTAAACCCAGAGATATATTTCTTGAGTGGAATATGATGTGTGCAATAGCTCTGCTCCTATGCTTTGCCTGCAGTGACAAATGCTTGCTATTTTTTAGTGGATCAAAAATACCAAGTAGATATTAGTTGTCCAGCAATTGCAACTCCTTGAGTGGCAGGTCTTTCAGAACCAGAATTTCTCAATAAACCTTCACTGCTAGCTACATGTGCATGTTCATGTATGTGCTGCTTTATATATATATATAGAGAGAGAGAGAGAGAGAATTTCTGATGATTATTGTGTACTTATTTTAGGTGGGGTGAGAAATATGATGGACATGGTATCACCATGAAATACACTGACAAATGGGCTGAGCGATGTGAGGGCGATGGTTGGACAAAGTGGGGTGACAAATGGGATGAACATTTTGATCCAAATGGCCATGGTGTCAAGCAAGGGGAGACTTGGTGGAAAGGTAAGCATGGAGAGCAGTGGAATCGCACTTGGGGTGAGTGCCACAATGGTTCTGGATGGGTTCACAAGTATGGGAAAAGCAGCAGTGGGGAGCATTGGGACACACGCGTGAAGCAAGAGACGTGGTATGAGAGATTCCCACATTTTGGTTTCTGCCACTGCTTTGAGCACTCACCCCAGCTCCGGGAAGTTCAGGTACCATCCAATACACATGATTCATGAACTATAACACAATTAGTCTATATGTTATGTTTCATC
Source organism: Omphalea diandra (assembly GCA_949677035.1). NCBI lineage: Eukaryota > Viridiplantae > Streptophyta > Magnoliopsida > Malpighiales > Euphorbiaceae > Omphalea > Omphalea diandra. The sequence goes on from CATIWR010274233.1 coordinate 28,808, forward strand.
ATCCATTCCATTACTGCAGTAATTAGTCTATAGTTCCTCATAGATTGACCTATAATTGCATAGGAATTTGCAGAAACCATTTCGTGAGTGTGATGCCTCAAAACTGCTTCAAAATCTTCTTTTGTCAACATAACACAATCACTTGTGTGTTTGTATCACATATTTTTTAAATCTACACGTGCTTGCAAGTTAAATTCAGAAACAGATCTCTCTTTATTATCCTCTGTTGTTAAAACTGTTGGAGGCAAGCAGGCATTGAGTTAATGCTATCACCTGGCTGGATTGTAGTAGTTCAATCATACTTTTGATGCTGCAGCCTGCAGATATAATCTAATATTTAGGTAGGCTGACGAATATTAATTTCATAATAAGATATATACACATTGCACCATGTTGCTATTATAAGAACGTCTGCTTACTGGAAACTGGAAGGTAATCAAGCCAGTTAATGCGTAGGGAATGACCGCTAACAATGGGAAACCAGGCATAAAAGCCAGTATTTGGAATGTAATTGGAAAAATAAAGTCCATTGTAGTAATCTTCGATGACAATTAGAACCAGTTATTTGAGTTGCGCTTGATATATAAATGCAATTTTTATATTCATATATATTTTTTCTCATATAATCTTGTATTATTATTTTGGTTAACAGTGGAACTACTATCTATCCACTTGGCATTGCCTGTTGTAATAGCATAGAGAGGTTGATTTCTTGGCACTTAATTCTGATCACTAAGCTCAAATTTCTCTTATCCAATTATATCCCCCCCTGGAATACAACAGGAAAAAAAAAAAAAAACCCTAAATCCTAAATTCTTTAAAAAGATGTATATGCAATATTTGCTAAAAAAATTTTTTTAACGGATTTGGATTGGAACGCCCCACCCCAAAACACATGATTAGACGAGAAATTTAAAACCTGTCTGTGATTCAGAATAAACACATAATTGAGATCTATAATTTGTCTTTATTCTAGCAAATTTAATTAAGCTACTCTTGCATGTTCCTATTCCTTCTTGGATTGGCATTAGCTACTATTAACTCGTAGCCATAGTCTAGATCCAAGTTACCATGTGCACATCTTCAATAACCTGAACAAAGACATTCTCAATGTTCACTGCATATCTAAAGATGATAACTTAGGGGGATCATCCACTTCAATCAATGGAGAGTTTCAGTTCACTGTCCGGGAAAATTTTTGGAGAATCACACCTTTCTGGTGCTACTTCAATCGGGGTAATGGTCGTGGTGGTAGTTACAAGATTTGGTGGGATGATGGTTTCGGCCATTGGTTACCATACCAATGTGACAACAAAAACTGCGTATGGTCAGCTAGAGATCATGGTTTGTAATTGGAAAAGATTCCTGCAAACGAATTTGAAAAATATTATAATTGGAAAAATTGAGGTCAAACCTCAAAGTCAATCTATTCTCGAATGCAGTAAGAAAGGAATATTAGATCAGTAAATTGCTTTGGTGTGTAGTAAATAATGTGTTAATTTTTTATTAAAAAATCAACAAATTAGTTAGCTGTTCGATATTGAATAAAAAATATATTTTTTTTTAAGAGTCTGATTCAACAGTAGTAGTAAACAGAATTTTATGACGAAAACATCTAGTTGCAAGCCATGTCTAACATTCCTGTGCTAACCTTGGCACTTCAAGCATAAGAAATGACCATAAATGAAATTGGCTATAAATGAAGTAGGTTCAAACCATGATGGATTCTTGATGATATAAATTTACCCAAAAACAAACTAATCCGATGACAGCTATCAAAGGGTATGTTGTTTTTTGGCTTGTGTTGACAATGGGTACGGATCAAGTTTGTCTCGGTATTACTATTGGTGAGAGATACTATATGTATATTGTCAACAACTTGAACCAAGACAAGTTGAATGTTCATTGCAAATCTTAAGATAATGATCTGGGTCCTCATGTGTTACGAATTAAAGGCAAATTTCACTTCACTTTCGTGTCAATTTCTAGGGAACCACATTGTTTTGGTGCAATTTCAGATGGGGAATAACCATGGAGGTAGCTATAACTTTTTCTGGTACAAGGATGATCTTCCTTATAACTGTGGCTACAAGAAAAAATATTGTATTTGGTCTGCAAGAAATAGTGGCATATGGTTGATGAATGTTAATGCGAACCAGTTTCAAAGATTTTACGATTGGCAACGGTAGCATGGGAATAGCTTAAACCTAATATCAGCCCTGCCTCCTTCTGGGGTTAAGCTTCCTGAAAATAAAGCAAGTGGGGTGATTATTCATACAATGGAAAAGAAAATGGGATAATTTACTCTATTTCAATCACAGCTCTTGCTATATTAACCTATTATTATAGGTAAATTGTTTTATTGATTTTCATTTTCATTAATTATAGATTGTTAGTAAGCTCATATTCGTTGGATTAAGATAAACAACATTATCTAGTTATCCTTGAAGAGGGTACTAATAAATTTTAAAATATTATTTATTGAAATACCTTTGTTATAATTAAATGAATATATAAATATAATTAACAAGCAAATATGTTTTGACGGTTTATATAAGAATGAAAAGAAAAAATTTAAGTTCTCATAAACAAAATTATTGTGAAGATTATTCTTTCATTAATTATGAGGAAAAAATAATAAATAAGATAAATAAGACCATAAGAAATAATAACAGCAGATTATAAAGCAATTGTCAATAAAGAAGAATATTAAATAACCATCAATATATAAAAATAAAGATAATATTAAATCATTCATCCATTATTATATTAAAATGATTTTTGTGTTTCACCACCAAGTAAGAAAAAGCCAATAAAGTTAAGAATAAAAGTTTTAAAATTCAATTCAATTTTATTAATAAAATTCACTAAAATTCAATTATTAATTAGATTTTTTATTTGAAATAAATATTAAAATGATAGAACTTAACAGAATTTTATTGTTTGAAATAAATAAACAATATAGATTCTTTATTTCCTAAATCATTCTTGATTATATAGTATTGAAACTCCAGTTAATGTTTATTAAATATCAGCCAAAAAAAAAAAACTTAACCTTTAAAATCTGCGAACAAACTTTATAATTTTGTCTATTTTTTAATATAGATTAACTTAGTAATCTTTGCTTTAGCTGATTTATAATTTTCTTAATCATACTATTAGTAAATATATCCACATAACTTATTATGCGATTAACATTTTTTAGCATTAAAATGATAAAATAGTAAATAACTAAAATAGTTTAAAAAATGGAATAAAAAAATAATGAAGACGAATAGAATATAGTAATTTGGAAATAAAATTTAGGAGAATGAATGTATACTTAAGTTTAAGGAATATAAAAGTTATTTTCATATTAGTTTAATAATATTAAAAAATATTTTAGCAAGGAAAAATTTTGTAGTTAAAATTACTTTTTTATAGTGAATTTTATCACTACTTTAATGGAAAAAAAAAAACTCTTGTCATTATTATATCTCTAAATTTATTTTTTAGATAAAAATAAAAAATTTCACTGCTAAGTTTATTTTTATAATAAATAAATTAAATTTAAAAAATTTTTCCACTAAATTTATATTTAAAATAAAAAAATTGAAAATTTTAAACTCTTCATCGTTAATTCATTGCTAAATTTAAAATTAAAATCTGTTATCAATAATCCATCACTAAATTTAAATTTATAAATAAATATTTATTATTAATTTATTTTATTGATAAATTAAAATTAGTAAATTCATCATATTAATAAATGAATTATCATATTAATAAATGTATAAATTTAATTTAAACCTAAATTATCAATTTATTTAAAATTAAATGTTAATATATCACCAGTTTATTCAAATCCAAATTTTAATTTATTTAAATTTAAATATAAAATAATAATTTTACATTCTACATTAATATTATTTCAAAACAAAAAAAAATCTACATTAATAATTTTATATTTTTAATTAATAAAATTTAATTATTTTAGATTTTATATATATATATATATATACGAATTTTCAATTTTTGGTTAAAGAAAAGGAATTCCGAATACAAAAGATTAATTAGAGGTGGTGGAGATTAGACACCCAAGCAAAAAAGACCCTTCTTGGTCATGCTTATCGCTAAGTCATCGATTAGGTTCAGTATAAACCTTATGAACAAGCTTAATTGTGGCTTGCTGAAAATTAAAAAAACTCTCACTTTAACTTGATAAACAAAATCAACAATTTCCCACGCCACTATGTCCTTAAGTTACAATCAGTATTAACAAGCAATCCATTTTCACTAAATTTTCTCTGGCAGTTACAATCCCAAAACCAAACTGGAAGGACCTTAGTGCAAGTTTCGCCGGCAACTACCTTCATATTCGAGTCTCTGATTAGAACCGCGACTATTCTTCCAGTGCCTGCCACGTAGGGGTGAGAAAAAAAAATCCAACCAAATCGCAGAAATTGATTGAATCGACATTATTCAATCGGTTCAATTTGATTTTTTAAATATTAATCGATTAAGTTAGATTTTAATTTAAAAAAATTTTATTTTTCACTTTTAATTCTGTTTTTTATATAAAAAAATCAAATAAATCATATCAATTTGAATGAACTAATTTAAGATATATATATATAATTTAATCAAATCAAACTGAATTGAAGTTAAATTTTATAAATTCGGTTTGATATGATTTATAATTGTATAAAGTTCAGTATATTCGGTTTGATTTATTGGATATTTCAAAAAAAATTTCAATTCAATTCTATTATACACAAATACTAAGTTTAATTTTATACGTCCACTTAGAAATCACACAAACTGCATGAAGTGATAAATGTTTTAAAATATTTTCTCTCTAGCCATTCCATTGCAGGGTTTTTCTTTTATCTTGTTGCTATAAAAAGGGGACAAATACCATAAAACCTGTAATCCTGATTTGCAAGCTACATTAGCTGCATAAATGAGAGCTTTTAGTAGTTATTTGGTTGTGTTTCTTGTATTGGCGCCAACTGTGACCCGTCTGTGCCTCTGCTGTGTTTTTGTGAAAAAATATCATGTGCATATTATCAATAACTTGAACAACAATAACAAGCTCAAGCTTCACTGCAAATCTAAAGATGATGATCTGGGCGAACATTTGCTGTCAGTGGACGACGAATTCCACTTCAGTTTCTGTGCGAACTGGTGGGGAACTACGCTTTTCTGGTGCAATTTTAGTTGGGGAAACAATCATGGAGGAGGTTATGACATCTGGTGGGAAGCTAAACTTTTTATGCCGAGTAAGAACTGCTTTTGGTCAGCAAGAGATGATGGTATTTATTGGGAGGATGATGCTAAGAATAAATTTATAAAGTTCTATAACTGGCAAAGGTAATACAATTGAAGGGAAGTCGATATATATATTCTACTTTTATTTTTGGCTGTAGTATCTTCATATAATATCAAATGGAATGTGGGAGATTTAGAAAATATAGCAATAAATTAATAAGGATGGCAGGGTGGTACAAGAAACCAGATGAAATTAGAGAATTTGTATATGAAAGTCTGCTGAATCTATGAAAATATTAATTCAATGGCACAAATGAAAAGAATGAATGAAGATTAAATTTGGGATAGATGCAACTTAATTTCACCCATGATTATTCAAAACTTGGTGGTTAATTTGAGAATACTTCATCCAAATCTTATGTATGAAAAAGGAAAAGAAAAGAGTTCAATTTATTTAACAACCGCCAAACACAAATGCCATGAGTTTTGTCCTCTTTATAGTTAACTTTACTTGAATGCCTTGGAATAGCTTTCGAACTTACAAACTTACAGTTCAGTCTTGGAGATGACTCCCATTTGACTGAAGAAAAGTTTTTGTGTTTGTCATTTTCTCATAGTAGAAATGCCATTTTATTTTATTCGAGGACATGTCTAAATGAATTAGATTGGTGACAGCATATAATGCTAGTCCATGAGCCATGGCAAATACTCCATTCAGATTTATAAGATATGAACTTTGATTGTATATAATATAATGAAAGATTCAGCTGTAGATTCTTAGGACGTAAATGATTGAATATACCCACCATCATTATAAAATGTTTTAATATAATTCTTTAATTATATATACCCTTCATCCGTCTAAATATTTAAAGACAGACCTACAATTTCTGTTGTGCAATTACACAGTGAAAGCAACATCTAACTAGGCACATTAACTCAATTAATCTGCAATTATCAAAACAAAAAGACCTAGTCTAGTCCACAATTTCTTTACAAATCCACCGTGTAATTTGTATCTTAATATCAAACAAAAACAAATTGGCAAATGAAGTCCAAATTGATAACAAAATATAAATTTATATTAGTTTATATATCAAAGACTGGGTTGCAATTTATGAATTTTATTTGTAATTGGTCACGTGTGTTGCAATGGCAACCTGATGATTTGCAGGCTCAATTTTTCCTAGTCTTTGCTTTAGTGTTCGAAGGTTCGAAGTCTATGTGACCTGCCTGACAGTGCCACATGTAAAGTCTGGACGTTTTGTTATGATGATTTGAATCATACCTTCAAACTTCCGGAAATTTTACTGATTTTTGTACATAAGCATTTGAGTTCAGTATTACTGAAGTTTTTTTTCTTAATTCAAAAAAATTTCATTCGAAACTAATTAATTGGTTTAAATTGATGTTCATGATTCAATTTCTCGAATTGTGAGCACCCCTAATTTTTATATTATGTGCGTGAATATATATATATATATTATTTTCATGGATAGATAATATATTTAACATTTATTGAAATTATATAGAATCCCTTAAATTTTATAAATATATATATAATATATTAAATTGATTTTTTTTGTTTGATTTTGATTCTTATTAAAGGATCAAAATCTGATCAAGACAATAAATCTATTCAGTTGGATTCAATTCTAAATTTCGTTCATTATTTTTAATTTTAATCTTTTTTATTTATTTTTATTTAATTTGAGAAATCTTGAGAATTTTGTTGACCGCTTTGTAGGATTGAGTTAAAAATAGGTAAATCAACATCAAACAAAAAATTACTTGAAATTAAATTAAACAACCAGTTAACTAGTTCGTAAGTTTCGGTTTTAGGTTCTATTTTAACAATTTTTCAATTTTCAAGTTGGCTTTCAGTTTTTACATTAACAAAAATTGGAGTTAACCAAATCCTGTATATTATATATATTTAATACATTTTACATATAAATTTAGATATTATATTATTATATATGTATATTACAATACATGATATTAATATGTTCTATATATTCTTCTAATAAAAAAATATTTTATATAAATTTCAATTAATCAATTAATTGCCTAATAAATTGAACAATTTTTCAGATAATCGAATTAATAATTTTTATAATTATGACTGGATTTTCAAACAGTAGCAGTGGCCCAGTTAAGCGGTTGTGCACTACGTTTTTTAATTTTACCCTCTCAAACGGTGTACATTTGCCTTCTGCAGTCAATTTGCTCATGTTCTCTCTCTCATTCCCAGTTCAACAGTAAAATAAACCCAAAACCTCCAATAACTCTTTTTGAACAATAAAAATCCAAACGCAGAGAAAGAATGGTGCTAGAAAACACAAAATTTCATGCTTGTGATTGAACAGCAATTTACTACGTTATCTTTGATTATATGAGTACAATTTTCCACCGTTCACTTTACTGCTGGATGCACAAATTCAGTGATAATGGGACTGCCATTTGAATTCATGAAATGGGTTTTCATATCAGGTATGAAAGTTTACTTTTTTGCTATAGTATGAAAGTTTACTTTTTTGCTATATTAAATAATAATTTTGGCTACCATTTTTCGAAGAACTTGTATTCAAATAAAGCATGCAACTTTCAGCTGCATTATGTTTATAATTTATAATTTTGCAGGGAATAGGCCTATCTGCCGATGAATGTGACGTTATTGAATGCTGTTGTAGTGGCTGGCAGCTGGTTTCCTTTGTTTTGCTTCATTTTGGGGGTAAGTCTCTAGCCAATTAGAGCTTACTTTAGGACTGTGGATGATGCAAGGGTATGGTTTGGAATGGTTATCTGTGTAGTTAGCATGAAAATGTTACTGGTTACATTTTGATTCCTTTTTGTGGTATAGACTTAAGACTGGTTTATAATCTATGCTGAACCAATTCATGAGATTTTGTTTCCTTTTCCAATTTCAACTCTCACTTTGATTGTTTTGTCAACGTTTTTGTGATCATTAAAACCTAGCAGTAACTGTTGCATCTGTGTTTTCTCTTTGCTAAATGGACTAGTTTGTTTTTTAACTAGTAGAATTGTTGCAGTAGTTTGTCTTCCGGACTTCAGTGCTCGTAATTTTGAAATAAGAAAAGTTAGTTTAGGATGCATGTTAGGAGCAGTAAAATGTCAAAACCAGACCCAACTCAAGATTTGTCATCAGTCATTGCCATAATTATTAGTAAACTCAGCTGGACTACACTTATTCCCTATTTAATTGGGATCAGCTACCTTTCTTCCTCTTCACTTCGGTAACTTGAATATGCTCAAACTTCCACTTTAGTTATTAATGGTGGGGAAAAATAAATGCTTGAAGAGTAATCTGTATGAAGCTATCTGAGAAAAAGATGTGCAGATTTATGGTTTAGCAGTTTTTTCTACTATGCAAGCCAAGAAATGCCTGAACATCCATCAGGATGTTGTATTGAGGAACACCAATATGAACCTATACAATGACCATTGCAGCAATTTATTTATTACTAAACATTTTCATCATTGAAAACCACCTATAAAGATTTGATTTATTAACTTAAATCTGGATTTGAAAATTAACAACACCAATGGCTGGATGTTTATTCAAGACCTTGTAGGCTTGTAAAGTTTACAGAGGACGTTAATTAATTAGCTGTTTCCTTTATTAAAGGACTAGTCTACTGCACATGCATATCCATTTTCTGTATTGTAACATTTGAGTTCTAAGCCATCTCAAGTTTTTCCACTCATAATATTTTGCAAGCCTGTTCTCACATAATTCGTCAGGTACAGGAACTTCTCTTGCTGACCAAGTGCACTTTTTGTAATTGCATTTATATCTGAACCCTCTTCCATACCAAAAGATGTCAGAAATAACCTCTCCACCACCCCACCCCCCCACCCCTCCAATATTATTACCTCATTCAACATTGCACTAGAATTTTGTTGATTTGAAGAAGTTAACATGAAATCTGAATTGGATATCAGCCGTCTATGGCAGTGCTTGGATTCCCATCATCTCCAGATTTACAATGTGTTGTTGATGACTTGCACATGATACCCTGGAAAAAGCGAAAGTGATCAGTGTAAAGGCCATGGCAAGGCTTACTCACAGCCAATGCCAATACAAGTAGGAGAATTATGTTGTTGACTGAAGCTTTCATGATCCTGGCTGGGGCTACAATGATGTATGTAGAGCTTTTCATACTAATTCTGTCTTTTCATAGAGCTTTCACATCAATCTTTCTCTTATGCATCTCTTTTGATTGCTGGATAGAATTCCATTTGATCTCAGACAACTATTGCCTAACGGCTGCTATTATGGTCATTTAGTTTGCATGATCCTGCCTTAGGAGATCTTTCAGTTAGATAGGTTTGTGTCACAAAATTGGCGTTTGCTTTTTCCTTGCTATTAAATGTAAAACCATAATCAGTTTAATAACAAAACATTGTCCAACCAATTCTACACAAGGACTAAGTTTCGATTTTATATTTCCACTGAGCAATCACACGAACTAAATGAAGGAATAAATGTTCTAAAATATTTTCTCTCTAGCCATTCCAATGTGGGGTTTTTCTTTTATCTTATTGCTATAAAAAGGTGACAAATACCTTCAAATTTGTAATCCTGATTTGCTAACTACATTAGCTGCATAAATGAGAGCTTTTAGTAGTTATTTTGTCATGTTTCTTGTTTTGGCATCAACTGTGACACATTCTTGCCTCTGCTGTTTTTTTATGCAAAGATATCATGTGCATATCATCAATAACTTGAACAACAATAACAAGCTCAAGCTTCATTGCAAATCTAAAGATGATGATCTGGGCGAACATTTGCTGTCTGTGAAAGAGGAATTCAACTTCACTTTCTGTGTGAACTTCTGGGGAACTACCCTTTTCTGGTGCAATTTTAGTTGGGGAAACAATCATGGAGGAGGTTATCACATCTGGTGGGCAACTAAAAAATTGATTCAGAGTTGCAACTATGATAACTGCTTTTGGTCAGCAAGAGATGATGGTATTTATTTGGAGGATGATGTTGAGAATAAATTTGAAAAGTACTATAACTGGCAAAGGTAATATAGTTGAAGGGAAGTAGATATATATTCTATACTTAGAGCTGCAGTGTGTTCATACGAGTAACCCCTCATTGGGAGATTCATAAAATATAGCAATAAAAGAAACCAGATGGAATTGATTTTTTTAGTAGATTAGAAAAAATGTATAAAAGTCTGCTGAATCTGTGAAACTGTTAATGCAATGATACAAAATGAAAATAATGAACAAAGACTAAATTTTGGGTAGATGCCCAACTTAATTTCACCCAGGATCATTCGAAACTAGTTGATCAATTGGAATATATGTCACCCAAATATTATGTATCAAAAGAAAATATAAAGAGTTCATTTTAACAACCGGCAAACACAAATGCCATGAGTTTTGTCCTTGTAGTTGATTAACCTTGAATGGCTTTGAGTGGTTTTCTTTTCGAACTCAACTTTACAGTCCATTCGAGTTCTACTGGACTGAAGAAAACAATCCTTTTTCGTACTTAAATGAGTTCATTCGGTTGTCGTTTTCTCATAGTAGAAATGCCACTTTATTTTATTCAATGACATGTCGTTTCTGTGATTGATGATGATAGCATATATGCAGCACAATGTTAGTCCGTGAGCTATGGCAATTGAAAGATTCAGATTTGTATGGTATGAAGGAACTTTGTGTGTATATAGATTTTTAGGATGTAAATGATTGAATATGACGGCCACCATCATTATTAAATGTTTTAGTTAATTGTAGCGTTCATCCACCCAAAGAAACCTACAACAGCTGTTCTGCAATTACACCGAAACAACATCTTAACTCAATCAACAAAACAAAAAACAGACCTGGTCTACTCCACAAATTTCTTACATTTTCCGCCCTGTAATTTGTATCTTAATATCAAACAAAAACAAACTGGCAAATGAAGTTCAAATTGATAAGAAAACATAAAACTTACATTAATTTTGTATCTTAGAGACTGGGTTGAAATTTATGAACTTCATTTATGATTGGTGAAGCGTGTTGTAATGGTAACCTGGCGATTTGCTAGCTCAGTTTCCCCTAGTCTGTGCTTTAGTGTTTGAACCCTGACAATGCCACATGTGAAATCTGGACATTTTGACCTGATGATTTGAATTCATACCTTCAAAATTCTGGAATTTTTTATTGATTTTTATGTATACAGGAGTTATTGTGCATAATCAAAAATATAATTGATTAAAAAAAAAAAAAAAAAGAAGCTGTAACACTTGTCAGCATTTGTCTTATATACATAGAGACAACAGAGAGCTTATTGTTATGAGCTTGGATTTGGAAGAGGCCTATTAAAGAGAAACCGCGTCGACAGCAAGTCACACTTCGATTTTTTTTTGTTCATTTATGATGGACAGTTGACAATTCATTAAATGTTGCTTAATTTATTTTTTATTTTTTCTCTTTTTTCCCCTATTTTTAATAAGATATAATATTATATACAACAAATCGCTCTCAATGTTAAGCCAAGTTTAGGAGTTGAATTCAAAATCTTTTAATCTTGAAGCTTCAATCTTGACCATTTCGTTAAGGCTACATTGGCATTATATTTTGCTTAATTACTTTCTAAACATATTAATTATTAATTAATTAAATATTTTCTTTTCTTTTCTATTTTATCAACTCAAATATTTTAATAACCATCCGTAAAATTTTATTTTATTTAATTTTTCATCATGGTACAATTGCAAACATTTCTCTGAAACTTTTTATGCTGACCCATACTTATATAACTGTCAAGGATGGGTATATTACCACAAACATGCGATTTATATGATAATTTATAAGATGGAAGCTATGATCTTATTATATGCATCTACATCTATATACGGATAAAATGAACTCTTAAATTTCTATTCTAAAAAAAAAAAAATCTTGAATTTTTGAACTCCTCCAATTATCTGATGATATCCGATTACAAATCATATTAGTTAAAGGTGATAATTTTGTTTTTATTAGATTCTGTTAAACAAATTATTGATTTGAAAGAAATTTAAAATAATTTAAATTTAAATGATATGATCAAATGGCTTATTTGAAAGCATTTAGAAAAATAATTTAAGGATTAAAATTATATTTTTTATTTTAAAATTTATAAATTCTATATCTTAATCAAATGATTGACTTAAAATTTTATAATTCAATCCGATTTTTGATCTGATCAAGACAAAGGATTACAGATCAAAGGTTGTCTAAAATTGAATCGGGATTATATTTTAATTAATAATTTAATATTATATATTATATTAAAATCAATTATATATAAAATAAAATATATGAATATGAAGTTATTATATAAATAAATTATTTATAATTTATAATAATAAAATTTTCTAAATAAAAATTTTTATCCATATATAATAGTTATAAAATATTAAATAAATATTTTAATTATTCAAGAACAATAAATATTATTTTTTTGCATCCAAATATTATATATTATAAAAATAATTGAAACAATACTAATTCAATATCAATATGATAATTTTTAATAAATTACTTTTAATCTATAATAATTTATTATTTTTAAAAATTTATAAAGTTGCATTATGAAAAGATAATTAAAGTAAAATTTGAAATTATAATAAATTTTATTTTAATAATACAACAAAGGTAGTATATATATATTATGGATAATAACCTAATAAATATAATTTTAAAATTTTTAAAAAAATCTAAAATGTAAAAAGAAAATTAGAGAAAATGAAACGAAAAATTTGAAGCAACCTAGCTCAGATTGATCAAATTGTTAGATTTTAATCAGATTTAGCCAATTTCGAATTTAAGAGTTAATTCGAACTAGTTAGGGGTTTGATTTCTAAATTTTTTTAATCCAACCAACCAAATCAAATCTAAATAGATCTAATGTAATTCAAAGTTAAGGTATTCCGAAGCATCAAATCTGACCTGATTTTCACCTCATGAATATCAATATGAATTAAGAAGCAATTAAAAAGAAAAGAAAAAAAGAAAATGTTGTGTATGGGAGAGCATACAAATCTGTCATCTCGTGCAAGAAACGCAGCGTGCCATTAGGGTACAGAAGAACGGAGAAAGGTACACAGCTCCCCATAACATCTCCGTCTACTCTTTGTCTCCTAAACTTGGAACCCTTACAGCTGTCTCAATTTTTTTCACCATATACTATTATTATTATTATTATTATTATTATTATTAATTATTTATTACATACACTATTCACTATTGACTATCAAAACAAGAATAATATTTCGACACCATATGTGCATTTCGAGAAAATTAAATTGAAAGGTCGTGGAGAGAGACGCAGTCATAAGCCTCTTTTGACTCTTACAATAATTTTTAATAAATTATTATTATTATTTTTCCACTGACATCCTCGGTCGCATTTTGGAATTCTACATAAACCCAGCTAAGCTTGAGCTATACTCCACATATTCTTTGCTTCTTTTCCCTCTCTCTCTCTCTCTCTCTCTACTCTTCTCTCTCAAGTTTCAAGAAAAGGTGTCCATGGCAGAAGTACTGACTGAGGAACAGATTGCTGAGTTTAAGGAAGCTTTCTGCTTGTTCGACAAGGATGGAGATGGTCAGTTCATTTTTCTTATCCATTAATTACTTTATATATATGGCCAAATTAACTAATTAATAATGTGCATCAACATTTAGGTTGCATTACTGTGGAGGAATTGGCCACTGTGATTAGGTCATTGGATCAAAACCCAACTGAAGAAGAACTGCAGGACATGATTAGTGAGGTAGATGCTGATGGAAATGGAACTATCGAATTTGCAGAGTTCTTGAATTTGATGGCCAAGAAAATGAAGGTACATCAACATCACTTTTCATCATATTAATATTTTCACTACAATACATATATTTGATCACACTATTAATTTCTATCTTTTCATATATAGATTTATATATGTAGCAAAATCATGTGAATTTAATTTTTTGTTGCTGTTGTTCGTATTGAATCAGGAGACTGATGCAGAGGAAGAACTTAAAGAGGCATTTAAAGTTTTTGATAAAGACCAGAATGGATATATATCAGCCACTGAGGTACAGTACAATCTCCCCTTCTTTGATCGCTATGAACTATGAGGTATATAATATGATTTTTAATGCTCATATATATTAGCACGCATCCAAATTTCTTTAATTATTTTGCTCAAATATAAATTTCTAATTACTCTAAAAAATGCAGCATTGAGTTAATAGTTAAGATAAATCAATTTCTTTCTTTTTTTGGTTTTTTGATAAATTTGGTTTGATAATTATCCGAATTTGTAATCTCAAATAATTTTATTTAAATACTAGTAGTTTTTTTTTTAATAAAAAATAAGCTAATTTAGAACTTCAAGAAACACATTGGGGTGACAACTGTGTTTCCTACTTCCGATTTGCTCGAGGTTTGGCGTTGACAAAAATCATAATATTTTAGTTGTACCATACAAACAAGGTAGAGAGAAGATGTTTAACAAATGCGCAAACAATTACAAAATAATAATACTATAATAATTATTTGTTTAAAATAATTCATTTGTATAGGGTAACTGAGTTACTTATTTTAAAGATTAACATTAATTTACATATGCAATGAATATTAACCATGTTTCATCAAACAATGCATTTGGAATAATATTATTATTTAAAGGAGCTCTAAATCAAATTAAATAATAATAATAATAATATTATCTCTGGTCCAAAATTTTTATCATTTTTTTTCAAAATTTTATTCCAAAATATTTATCACTTTAGAATACCAATAAGAGTTTAATTCTTTTTTTTTTTCAATTCTAACCTTGCTATAATTAATACTACTATATTAATACATTTAATTTGAGTATTTTTATAAAAAAAAAGATAATTTAGTCTTTTTCTTTTTAGAGCATATTTAATAATTTCTTAATTTATATATAATATTAAAAAATAATAGATATTTAAGAATGAAGGGAGTAACTTGTTTCTTTAATTTGTTCATGTGTGCAGCTGAGGCATGTGATGATCAATTTAGGGGAGAAGCTAACGGATGAAGAGGTGGAGCAGATGATTAAGGAGGCTGATTTGGATGGTGATGGTCAAGTTAATTACGATGAATTTGTTAAAATGATGATGACTGTGGGTTAGAGTTTATCAAATATTAATTTTATACCAAAGTCATCCAAGAAAATAAGTATGTGGTATTGTTGCCCAAGCTATAATCACCGCAAATTAATGTAGAATCACTTGAAAAAGTCACCCATTTGATTTGTTCAATTATGAATTGTATTCTTTCATTCCTAATCTAAAGCACTTATTAATTATTTTATGAAAGTTCATATGCTCCTTCTTTGATGTTACATTTTTTTTTATTATACAGTGTATATATATATATATAGAGTTTTCTTTGATAAGATAGAAAAAAATATTCCCAGAGATAAAAAATTGTGTTTAAATTTTAACCTTATGAAGCCATCTCAAGCTTTTTATTATTATTATTATTAGATACTCAATAGATTGTGAAGGTAGTTTTCATTTAACTTCTACTATAGAAATAAAATTCTTACTATATTAATAAAGAGGGAATCAGATTTGAGATCTTATCATTTTTCCCATTGAAATCATAATTATTACTCCCTCTCTTTTAAAAACACTGTAATCTCTTATTTTTCACATTGTTTAAAAAATTATGTTTAATGTTTTGGTGACTCATAATTTATAATATATATTTTTATTTATATTCAAAATTATATTTAATAAATAAATAAATGTAATAAATTAGAAAAATTGATTATAATTAATGATAGTGGAGATATATTTTACGACATCCAAAAAAGGAATAATAAACAACATTTTTAAAATGGAGATAATAGCTTACGTATGTATTCAACATCATCAAATTACTGGTATGTATTTGATTGGATAATGCTACAAAAATAAGATGCAATTAATACATTTCAAGTGAAAATAAATAATTAATGTTATCTATAAATATTAATTTTATCCTTAATAAATAAGTGTATTCTCAATATAATTTTAAATTTTGCTAAATTTTTTTATTTTTTCATCAATCTCACAATTGATATATCTAAATTTGATAATTATATTCTTATTGAAATGCATTATTTGTGTTTCAACTTTAGTTAAATACTAATGCTCATTTTGTTTGAAAAATATTATCCACTATTTCTTTTTAAAATGTTCTAAAATGCATGTCCAATTTCATTAAATTAAAAATATTTATACACAATCTTTCCAATTTACACAGATTAATTATTAAATTAGATAAAATATATTTATTTTTTCATACCTCAATCGAGAGAGAGATCCCGCTATTGATTATGAATTCCAAGAAACTCCAAGAGAAGAGCAAAAGGTAAAGTACTGGCTATAGTCCTCAAAGCGAGAGCAAAATTGGACATACCTTGCTTGAACTTTCATTCACTATCAGACTAGAAAAGGCGAGCGGTATAACGAAAGGAATTATTATCGCTTAGCGCTTTGCTGAGGACGAAATAGAGTTCAGAAGCTCAGTCAAAGTCGAGTTGTTCAGTCGCTTTCTTTATGAATACTTCATAACCTCAATCCGTGATCGTGAAAAAATATATTATCAATTGTGAGTTGGCAAAATATTAAATCTAATTTGTTAAACAATGTGAAAAATAGAAAATGACAAACTTTTTGGAGATAAAAAAAGTATTATTCTTTGATTAATTGGATTTTAACTAAAATTTGAATTTCAAAAATTTTTTATTTTGAAAATGGAGAAGAATTTACCTATACTGAGTGTATAGGTTCAAAAAATACAACAATAGCATTTATATTAAATGAGAGTGTGGGTGCTATTACATTTGAAAAAAATGTTATGATTATTTCATTAGGTAATTATGAATGGTTGTTTTAAGTGTCAATATATTATAAGATAAGTGTAGAAAATCAATATTTTGAAAATAACTCAAATATACACTCAACATAGGCAAGTTTTTGAGTTGAAAATAACTCAAATATACTTGATAATATATACATGCCTTGAATGCAATAGCTTTTATTTAGTAAATATTAATGTTTTGAAAATTAGGTTGGATCGATTGATCGGATTGATAAAATTAAAAATCGAACTAACAATTAATTCGATTTAGCCTCAATTTATTTTAATATTATTTTTTATTTTTAATTATTATAAATATATTTCTATATTTTTAATATTTTTATTTCTATATTTTTAATATTTTTCTCATTTTTTAAATTAATTTATTATTGAATTATAGCAATCAAACTGATTAACTAATGGATTTGATCTAGTGTTAAAAAGATTGGTAAAGATAACACATGAACCTTTTTTGACTCCAACTCATAGATGTGAAATTTCTCCTAACATAAGGTTCGAAATTAATGTTGGACTTTTGACCAAAGGCCGATGGTCGGCATACCTTTTTGTATTTTCCAAGAATTTGATCGATGAAACTTTTGTTATGTTCTTCTCTTCCTGTCGGAAAATACACATGAAACTGCCCGTTGCTTCTTTTCCATTACCTCATGCTCTTCATTTTTATTTTTATTTCCATTTGCCAATATTCTTTTCCTTCACGAGGAGGGAATTTCAAGTCTCTTTCACTAATTATTTTTCTATGGCGACTCATTCTTCTATCAAACTTTTTGGGCAAAAGTATTTCACACTTCAACTTCAAGACTTCAGAAATAGAATTAGACAAGTCCAATGCTCCGCGTATTCTGTAGCGTTCAATGCACAAACCTTGTGGGTGGGTTTTGTTCTGGAATATATAATTTAGGGTAAAACCTTATTAGGTATATATTTTCATTTTATATATTTATTTAATAATATGATTATACTTAAAATAATCACCTATAAGTATTTTAAAATTTTACCTTTTTTTTTTCAAATGAATAAATTTAGCGCATGCTCTCAGGAACAATAACAAAGTAATTGATAGAATGTTTTTGAATTACTCGATAATGTTAAAGGTAATTAATATTTAGATATGGGTAGTTATAAACAGAGTAAAAATGTGTAGGTAATAAAAAATTAAATTTTTATATATGACCTATTTACAAGTTGTATGATATCCACACCTACTAAATCAACATAAATCCTAACTCATCTATTTATTAATTATTTTGCTTATACATTAATATTCAACATAAGTTTTATTTATAGTGAATCATAATCTTATGAATTGATCACGACTGTCAGTACATTAATGAGCATCAAAGTATCATAGTTTGATATAACTTTTTATTATCATAGTCAAAGATAAATGATAAATATATATCATAAGGAAAAGAAAAAGAAAAACGTAATGAAGAGGAAAAATGATTGAAGAGAAGAGAAAATAAGGTGAAGTTTGTTTTCTAAAGTTATGACTAAATATGTACTTTTCATATGACCAACTTCAAGGGTAAGGATTCACCATGCGTGTTTGATCTAAGAGCCATTTTTTTTCCCGATGATAATATTTTATCCAATAGTTAGGCATGTGAACATATGTTTATACATGCAAATACTTTATAATGATTCATATTTTAAATTATTTTTTAAATGATGCATTTATGCATCGATATAATGTAGAACGACTCTATATAGTTATCTAATGCTTATTAAGCAAAATTTACGCTATTGATTTGTTTTTTTTTTTTAACTCCTTTTAGAAGTATAAAAAATGGACTAATAATATTGATTTAGGTGATAAAAGAGTATGTTTTTTAGTTCAAATTCACATAAAAAATAATTATTTACAAATTTATCAAGTATGATATAAATAAGTAAATTCGATCCATATGAAAAAGAAATGCACTAATTGAAAATGCAAAAAAAAAAAAAAAAAAAGCTGTCTTAAATGTATATATATATATATATATATATATAATTTAACTACTGAAAAAATTAAAAAAATTTTTATCACAGTAAAAAAAATGTGTAGAAATATTCAAATTCGATTCTCATACACTAATCATGTGTAATCCCTCAAGTGTACTGAGATCAATGGATTTTAGAGTTAGTTTTGAGTTTAATGGGTGCAATTGATATTATTATTGATAATAGTGAACCATGTAGAATACTAATGCTGTTGCATTTCTTTTACTTCATTGTTGCATTCCACCTAATAATATTCCAACCCAAAACTATAATAATAGAAAATTCAAACTCCTAATTCCTCCTTTCGATTTTTCTTGTTTTGAAAGCAACCTTCGTTCTGCTTTTGAATGACACCAGTGCGCCGCCAAAGAGTCCCCTATTTATTCGTTTGACTAGCGAGCAGGCCAAACCCAAATCACCGTTCACACGCACGCTGGTATTGCTCCGTAAGGCTAATTTTGTCTTCTGTGCTACGAATATCTTTTCTTCTATCAGTATTTTATTTTATTTTATTTTTCGTACTAAATTGAACGCCGCTCTTATATACATGTTGTCATTTCGGTGTTTTCTTATACTTTTTCTTTTGATTGAAAAAGATTTTTTTAATCAACTTTAGAAACTGCCTTCTATTTTGTTTAACTTTTTACTTTTCAAAAAAATTTTATTATTCAATTATGTGTGTTTGTCATATTGAATACGTGTTTAAATTTTCTAGAAATAAATTCATTGCTTATCTAAATAATTTTTGTTATTTATGGGCATTTTAGAGACATATTACAAGCTGAGACAAAAAGGTATTATAAAAATTTGATATTTTATTAATACTTTTTTTCTTTTATTTTTAGAAATTTTTAAATTAAAATAATAAATATGAGATCACATTTTATTTTTTTTCCAATTTTTAGAAAGAGTTTAGATTTTGAATTTATTCTTTCATAATAGTGAGTTCAGCAAATTTAATTGTTATGATATAATTTTTAGTCATTTTGTGTATATTATAGATTATGATTTTTATAGATCCGCGATAACATTAATTTTGAGAATAAATGTATTTTATTTTTCACTATTTGACTAAAATATTTATGATAGTATCTAAAAGAGTGAAAATATAAATATTTATGACAACATATTCTGAATCAAAGAGAAAAGAGTTTTGATTTAGCATTTTATTTTTTTAATTGTTAAGAATTTTGAGATTTTTTCTTGTTTTTCTTTATTTTGTAGAAGTCATGTGCATTTCATAATATAAAATGATTGAAAATAAGCAATTGAGCTTAATTTATTTTGATATTGAAGATATATTTAAATGTTTCAATAATAAATTCATTCAATATTTTCTTTTTAAGTTTTTTATTATTTATTCATGTATATACATTTAAGGGAGAGATATTAAAAATTAAAATAAAAAATAATTTAAACTTAATATTTTTATCAATATTTTATTTTAGTTTTTAGAAATTTTAAAAATAAAAACAATAAAGCTAAGATCATTTATTTTTTTAATTTTAGATTTTAAAATTATTTCTTTAATTCTAATGAGTCAAGTAAATTATGTGTTTGAATACAACTTTAGTCATTTTGTGTATATTGTAGATTTTGACTTTTATAAATTCAGGATAACACTAATTTTTACATTTTTCATTTTTTGATAAAAATTATTTATAATAATATAAAAAAAAGTGAAAAATATAAGTATTTGTGATAATATATCTCTAGATTTAAATAATTATATAATTTATACAAACAGTTTAAATGCAAAATATAGATCTTTTTATTTGTTATTTTTTAAAATTTATAATTATATATATATAAAAATAAAGGTATATAATTTAAAGTAATTTTATAAGAAAAATAAATAGAAAGTTAAAAACTTTACTCCTTCTAATAGTTATTCTTAATTAAGTATATTTAATCATTGTTAGCTTTAATTATTTTAATTATAAAAAATTAAAAAAGTTACATATCAGATATTATAATTAATAATTTTTAATTAATACGTTGCAACATAATTGATGTTTAAATAATTTTTTTATGAAGAAAGATATCTAATTTTATAGATATTATTTTCTATTTTATTAATCATAATTTATAATATGAACTTTTAATTCTTAAAAACAAAATGATAAGAAATATATATATATATATATATATATATATATATATATATATATATATATATATAGAGAGAGAGAGAGAGAGAGAGAGAGAGAGAGAGAGAGAGGAGATTCACACATCCACACAAAAAAAAAAAAGGCATTCCTTTTTATTTCAGTGTTAGAATTATGAAGAATTGTTCTATCATCATCTATTACTAATATTTTAATCATTCAAGAACATATGATTAATTATAATTTTAGGAGCTCAAAAGGAAATTAATATTTGAAATGAATTTATTTTAAATTTACATTATTTAATTGTTATGATAATTTACAGAATAGTTTATTATCTAAAATTTATGTTTATATTTAAATATCATCTTATATTGATTGATTAAATATATAATATTCATCATTTTTCTTCTATATTTTTTAAATTTACAGTTATTTTTTTTTCACAATACTGCAAACTCTCAATATTAGATATACATAAATATAGAGACATATAATTCATAGGAGTATTTTTATAACAAAATAAATAACAAATTTAAAAATATAAATGAAATAATTATAAGTTATTTTAATTTATTGAGATTAAGTAATATTATAAATAATAATTTCAAATAAATATTTTATAATTTCTAATATATATTTATATTACTAATTATGATTATAGTATAACAATATTTTAAAAACAATAAAATCTTATAATAAATAAAAAAATATTTTATTTAATACTAAATTGAAATCCATGCAAAGCGTGCTGTGTAACTAGTTTAATTGAAAAAAAAATTAATTAAACTAGTCAATGATATCTTGACATTTAAAATAATTATCTGTAATATCTAAGCTATTAATTATTACATTTTTTTAATAAAAAGATATTGATATCCTCTTTTAATATACATATTTTAATTTTATTGGATAAGTATATATAACTAATGTAGATAAGTTTTTCCTAGTTTAATTTATGGGAGAACTATGGGATATCATACCCCTAAAATATGCTGGGCCACACGTACATGCACCAGATGAATGGCGCTGTGGAGGGATTAGTTTAGTCATGATAAAAAAACATTGGATACGTTTAAGCCTATTAAAATAAATCATATGAGAAAAAAAAGTTTAACTTTAATAAAATTTATTTGTTTTAATAATAATTTTTTATTTGTATAAGTTTTAAATTTTCTCATTAAATTATTTTTAAATAAAAATTAAATTTTTAAATATAATCTTTTGAAGTAAGAGAATTATTAAAATATAATTAACTTTCAGAATCTGAAGTTTTAAATGGAATTTTATTATAAAAAATAATAAATTAGGTGAAATTCTTAAATTTTCAAATATAAACCTTAAAATAACACTCTATTATTAATGGAATAAATAAATAAATCATTCAAAGGCAGCTATGTTACAATATCCTCACGAAACCTTCCAATATCTCTCCAACATAAACAACCCAAAGAATTACATCAAGAGATTGAACTAAGAACTCACAGCAAAGCTTCACAGGTTTACAACAACTATATCTATGTAGACAGAAATAAATGACAACAGTCAAATAACAATTCATCACGGATACAAAAGGAAGTTATACTCACTCTTAATCAACATTCCCCCCATTGATCAGAACTTCACTTCTTGAAAATATCAGCTAAAAACTGGTAATAATTTCTTGAGCTGTTTAATTAATCACAGTTGTGCAACACATACAGTTACTGAAGAGGGATGACCTGCGCTTGCGCTGCTTCTCTTCACTTTTCGGAGGTGGTGGCCTGAATGTCTTAGTAGAAGATGAGCTCCATGGATCTTTGCTGTCCTTCTTTGCAGCAGAATGGTTTTCTTGTTTCTTTGGTTTAACTAGAAGATGATGGGCCTCCTCATCTTCTTTCAAGAAGCCAAGAAATGGGGTTCTTGACTTGTCAGAATCACTTCGTTCCAGAGTTATTACTTTCTCTTCCACTGGCATTTCTTCATACTTTTGTGATTCTTGACCGTATCGAGTTAGCGGAAGTGAGTTTCCAAGGCTTATATCAGCTTGGCTTGATATGATTTCAATTGTATTTTTATCCTGATAAAGCAGTGGAGTATGATCTGATTCTTCGCTTCTTGCATCTATTTGGAGATCTAGATTAAAGCTTGGAGATTTCCGCATTTCTGCATGAACGTTCAAGATGTCAGGAATTGATTCAATGCTGAACCTTCCTACACTTTCTTGTGGCTCATGACCGGCCCTTGCAAAGGCTGATGCTTCAACTTTTTCCCATCGTTCACTTGACTGATTCAGTGAAGCTGAAGATTTTGCTTCTATCGGCATCTCTGGAACTGCCATGTTGTAGTAAGGAAATTCTTGCTGCGATTGCTTGATTCCCAACTGAACTGCAGAGATTATGCTCCCTTCTGTTGATTTTGGAGATTTTTGCATTTCTGCTTGAATCAAGTTGTCAGGAATTGGTTCAGTGCCAAGCCTCACTGCATTTTCTTGTGTCTCAATGGCAGAAGTTTCAGCTATTTCAGGTTGTGCGCTGGAGTGGTTTGTTGAAGCTGAAGAATTAGTTTGTGTCTCCATCTTTGGACCTGCTGTGACATGGGGTAAAACTTTTTCCTCAGGTTTCTGAAACTCAACTGCAGCCCGACAGGTCATTGTAGGAAAGCTTGTGGCATGGAATGTGGAAACTGTTGAAACAAAGAACTCACAGCTGCTTTCAGGAGTCAGTCCGAATGTTGACTCAATGCTTCTTTGTGCATCTTCAGGTTTTGTTACAGTTCTTTGTTGGTTATCTTCAGATTGGATCAGAGAAGCTGGAGCACAAGGCAGATGCTCTTCTGCTACTACTGGAAGTGGTTGAGACATGAATTCTTCACTATTTCTTTCGTCTTTATCCTGTTCAGGGGCAAATGGAGCTTCTATTTTCTCATTTATCTCCACAATTTGTTTCTCTGCAGGATCCTCTTCCTCAGCTTTGCAATTTTTTGATTCCTCTTCGTTATCTGTGCCAGTTGCCAGAGCTAACTCTGCTGTAACTGTTAGAAGTTCAGGAACCACATTAACATTTCTTGCACACGTCTCAGGTTCGTAATCTCCTAATAACGTTTGAATGTTTTCGCCATTCAGAATGGATGACTCAGCTGCAGTCATTAGAAGTTCGGGAACCAACAGAATTTTTCCTTCAGTTCCTTTGCTGTGTTCTTCGGAAGCCTCATTCTGTTTGTCCACCTCCTCAACAACCTTTGCCCCTTCAACTTGACAGTTCCAATTGCTAGTAGCATCATGAGCACATGCCTCAGGTCTGAAATCTCCTGATTCCCCTTCATTTCTTTTGCCATTAGCAATGGCTGAATCAGCTGCAAATTTTCCAGCTTTAGGATCCATCACTATCTTTCCTGCAGATCCCTCATGATCTTCAGAAGCCTCATTGTGTTCTTCAGATTCCTCAACAACTGTCGCCTCCTCAATGTGGCAGATCCCGTTGCTACCAGCATCAGGAGCAGTAATAAGAAAACTTTCCATCTCATTGTCGTTGCAATTAGGCCTCATTAAAGAATCATCAGTTTGACATCCAGTTTCCTCATGATGATCATGCATGTCTTCTTCACTTTCATATTGTCTTCCTATTAATTCAGTATCTTGAATAAGAACAATACATTTGTCATCTGCAGGAGATATTTCCAAACGGGAGTTTGCTGAATAGGCCACCAGATTTGCTTCTAGTGGTGACTCCAAAGAATTAGTTCCATTAAAATTGATCTTGCTAGCTAATTCTCCATCATATTTTTCCCCAACATCACTACCAAGATCAGTTGATACTATTGTTGTTTTGCTCAAGCTATTCCCATCCCCATTTCCAACCTCAGCTTCCAGTTTATCTTTTCCGGGCATCTCATATTCCTGAGATTCCATTTCTTTCTGTAACAAGTCATCCCCTTTTGTCTCCATATCTAGCATGTGACCACTCTCTTTGCTACTGTTTTCATCACTTGATCCTAGGACATCTCCGTTAGTGCTCTCTTGTTCTGATTGATCAGCATGAACTAACTCATGTTGATCAAACATCGATTTTGTAGAATCTTCAGATTCTGGACCAGTTGCTGAAGATGTTGAATTTAGCACATCCTCTTCTGCTCATTGCAAACAGAAATAAAAATATTTTAATGTGGGCTTAACTCTGTATAGATTTGGCCCTGTTATTATATTACTTCTAATTCTTGTCAAGGACAATTCTATTTAAGGCACTTTAAAAACACAATTTGGGGTTTGGCTAAGTAGATGATTTTGCTAACCTTTGCTGAAGAAAGACTGGTTATCAATCTGATCATTTCTCATTTCCAAAACGTTCTCTGATTCCATCTCCTCCGGCAAACAATCTGGAGGTTGAACATCTCTATCTTCGCCGCCTTCTTCATTTGATTTCTTTTCAGCTTTTGGAGATTCAACAGGAGGATTAACCTCTTCTTCTTGTCCTATAAAAAGAAAGGCCTAAATAATATATATAGTTCAACAATAAACATCTATAGACACATTAAACTTGTATCTGCTAATATTCAGAAACTTGCAAACCTGTTCCATTGGTTGTCTGGTGGTAAGAAATATTATATCCTGCTCCCTCTGGATCATCAGAGGCTAACCCTGTCCCTTTCTGATGATAATCTCTACCCACAGTTTTCAGAATGGCGTACCTTTCTCCTTGTGCATTGTTAGCATGAACAGGTTCTTGCTCAGATTTTCCTTGAGCTTCAGCGCTCGCGTTATCTTCTTCTGTTTATATTGGTATATTAACATAGAAATAAGCATTCAAGTTCAAGAAGTACAAATCTATAAAGTAAGGAAATCAAGCAATACCTCGCAATCCAGACGTGTTGTTGTTGCCCATCTCATTTCCCATGTTCAATTTGCTAAATCCTGTAGTACAAATGAAGCAGTAAGATTATCAGTCAACAGAAAAGACCAGCCCTTTATCAGTAGTAAACGAACTAAAGAGAGTTTAAATTCAGACGGTACAAGTGTGAAAAATCCATACCACGATGACGATGATGATGATTATTATCACATGCTTGTAGCTATAGACATTTGAGGACAGCTCGATTGCTGTGAACTGCCAGAGTGTTGTTGCTGAAATAAAATGGCTGACTTCACTTATATTGCTTAAAGCATAAGCCTCTATACATTGTTTGGGTCACCCGTCAGCCAAACTGATGCATCACCCTAAAAGCAGTGGCAAAATTTTTATCTTTCTGTTTCCTTTTTTTTTTTTTTTTTTCCTGTGACCAGCAATGCTATAGCCTGCCATGGGGACATTGCTAACCTAATAAAGTTCAATATCGGCAAGGCCAAGGATGCCTTATTGAGCCCATCAATGGCTTACCTCATGATTATATAAGTTCTGAATTCTTTTTAAGTCATATCTAGAGGGAATATCGAGGTCAGTCCAACCTAGCCTTTCTAGGATTAACTATTAAGCAACTCTCATATCCGCCGCTAGGGTGCTTATGATGTACTTTAGCATTTTTTTTTTTTAAATGTTAAACCCCGAAAGGCATAAATATATACGTATTGCGGCCCTGGTGTTGAATTTTGTAGGACTCTTTCTAGCACCAAAAAACATGTTGAGAACATTGTTGCTTTTTCGAAGGTAAAATGAGTTGGTTGGTTGATAGAAGTCTAGGCTGATTATCTTAAGCTAGCAAGTGAGGAAAATCACGGGAAAAAAAGGGGTTCCTTCTATCCGGAATTTGCTCCATAATTTGGATGTCACCTTTCAGATTGACCGTAAAAAAGGTCCTTAAGTAAAGGACCTATAAGACTGATTAGGGACAGGTAGAGAATCCAAGAAAGCTTTGGCACATTATGAGAAATGATTTTATGGTTCATTTTCAGCTAAAAAGATCTCCATTATCCCGTAATGTTGATCAAATTAAGGCTTTAAGTCAATGGTTTTTGCATAAGCCACACCGCATGTTAGTTCAATTAGCCTATGGGCTTAGTCAATTGAATTGAGGTAGCATATATAGCAGAGTGCTCAATATTCTATCTTCTGTGTTGTGTACATAAGAGTTACCACCAATCAGTCCGTTGTTCAGTGTAAAGCTGTGAGAAATTGATTTTTTTTTTTTTTTTTGCTTTTTTTAAAATATCAGAAAGATACAGGATATT
Organism: Omphalea diandra; assembly: GCA_949677035.1. NCBI lineage: Eukaryota > Viridiplantae > Streptophyta > Magnoliopsida > Malpighiales > Euphorbiaceae > Omphalea > Omphalea diandra. Next base: position 56,193 of record CATIWR010274233.1, read on the forward strand.
GAGTTTGAATTTCAGTCGGAATCAAATTAATAAATAAATAAATAAATAAGGGTTTGAACAGGTGGGTCTGGCATTCAGGATTTCTTGGTCTTAAAGGTTATTCTAGTTGCAGGGTGGCCAGGGACGCATATTTGTTTAAGCCTAATCACATTATAGCAATGTATTGCTTTGGAACTCAGACTCTACCTTTGTATGAAGATCAAAAGTTGGCAAATTGGACCCTCTTCTTCCTTTATAGGGTGCGGCTGTTATGAGGGCGTTCTCATGTGCGAACGTGCTCGTCAGCTGTTTAATCATGTGTTCTCAAATGCAATTATTTTGAAAAAAATAGATCATATTTAAATAATCTAGAAAATAAATACATCCCTCTTGTAATATCCTTCTTGTAAGCATTCAATTGAAAATATATATATATATATATTCCTTTCATTTCTAATATACCAAAAAAGAAATCAACTTTTTACATATATTATTTAAATATTTTTATTAAGTTAAAGTATTAATATCTCTTTTTTATTTTTTCTTAATATTTTGTATTTTGATTAGTTATAAAAATTTCACAATATAACTTTGTTTAACCCAATAAATTTTATTATTATTTGGGATCAATGAAATGAATAAAGGTTGAGAAAGAATATAAATTCTAAAAATAATACAAATGCACCATTGTCAAAGCCGACTTTCATCCAACGGCTTAGAAGTACGTTCTCATATGAGAACGATCTTATACTAGCCATACCCATTTTTCTAATTAACTGAGGAGATTATGAAGAATTTGGTTGGTGGAAATCCAATACAACCACTCACTTGTTTTTTTTTCTCTTTATTTTTTTGTAGAAAAAGATTAGCAGGTTAAATGATGTGATCACATTGTGTCTATCTGGATTAGTACCTTTGCCATTTTCAAGACTTGACTTAATTAGTGAAGTTTGATGGATTAATGAATGCATTCACGTTTGATACTATTTCATGTAAAGTCTTTTGTTAGGCATGCACTATAATACATGAAGAAGCTGTTTAATTATTCCCCCTCACAGCAAAACATGCTCTATAAAGAAGTGGATCAGTTTTATTTTTAGAGGGTATACTATACATTAACATTAATTTTTATTTTTAGAGCATTTTCAAATTAATTTAAGTGTTTCCTAAGCCAGACATTTTAATCTCAATTGTATATATTATATGATTTTTTTTTTTAAAGAAACACCAGTGCAGGCTAATATTTCAAATCTGCTAAATCAAAACATATCATGTATTCAATTCATGGTAATTTTTTTAAAATTTTGAAAAATTACAACTTTCATTAAAATTTATGTATGTAATCAAGAGTAATGTCATATAAGTGTTTAGGCTTTTTTTTATGCTTCTGTATGTATGGTTTATGTCCATATCCAGTGTTGATCATGTGTGCTTTTATATTATTATTATGAATTAGATTTGAGAAATGTTATTTTCAACCTTTCATTCTCTTCACGTTCTCTTTCTTTTTATAATATTTTTTTTATTTAAAATGTTCATTTCACAACCTTTTTTTTATTCTTTTAATTTTTACAATTTCTTTTTTCCAATCGTAAAAAGTTTTTAAAATCATTTTCCAATTGCACAACCTTTTTTATCTTGAAATATATATATATATATATATATATATATATATATATATATGTGGGTGTGGAATGGGTATGGGAAGAAAATGCGTTGCTGGGTTTGGGAGATTTGGATTTTAGAAGGCAAGTGGCCGGTTGGCCTCGGTATATGACGATATTAAATGGGCCCAACTGATAATTTCTTGAAATATATGTAGACAAGCCCACGAAATTTTCTTTTTCTGGCATTTAATACAGATGAAGAGGGGGATTCTTTCCAATCACATAAACACATTAACCAGCGGAGCCAAGCAGCATGTGCAAGTCCACGAGAAATCTTCAAACATATTTTGATAGTAAATATCACATAAGTATTAGAGCTGTTATTGACAGAGAATTTATTTACTTTTTTGAAAAAAATGGAGAATTTAATTTAATTTAATTTATATACTCTGCTAGAAGCGCACTGAAGTGATCCATTAATGTAATAAAAAAAAAAGTAATATAATCAATTAGCTACTATTAATATAAAGAGGTTAATAAAAATGCGTATCCAATTAGAAACTTCATATGGTTTTGGAATCTTAGAAAGAAAGATTAGTTGATATGATTAGGAATTTTTATGGCTTAGAATCCTATTATAGATAAAAAAGATTAAAGTTGTTTCAACGTTATATTAAGTTATTCCTTAAAAAAAAAATTATTAAGTTAGTTTTTTTTTAGCAAATATGAAAATAATCGACTCAAAAATTTTATGAATTTAATTGAATTACTAATAATATCATTTTTTATTGATGTATAATCAAAATACTATTAATTATAAATTCAAGCTTAATTCAATTTATTTGATCTCAAATTTAAGACTATAAAAAACTTGTATAAAAATAATTGAGTGCAGTTGGATTTGAATACTTTATCGTGATTAAAAATAAAACTGGTAGTAAATCTGCACGTTGCGTGGAATGATTATAATAATAAATTTTGAATAAATTTAATATTTAAATTAATTAATTGAATGATTAATTATTATTTTATTAAAATTTATTATATAGTAAATAAATAAGAACATAAATTTTTCAAAATTTATAATTATGTAAAGAGATATTTATAACAAACTATTGTCTATTGATTTATACCTTCAATTTAGGTTGCACAATTTTAAGAGGATATTTATTAAATTTAAGTGAAATAATTCCTGATAATCAATCAAACAAATAACATTAAGTATTTCATAATCAAAAATTAAATTAATAGATAATTACAAATTATATACACATATATGAGATAATTATAACAAAACATTATTTATTGATTCATATCTTCAATTTTGTGTAGTATAGTTTTAAGAGAAATTTTATTAAATTTGTACGAAATAATTTATGACAATCTATTACACTGTTTGTTAGTTTTTATATACTTGAAAGTTTAAATTTTAGCTTCTTATTTAATATTATTACTTTTTAAGTTTTTGTAATTTCTTGTTTAAAATTTTTATTTTTTAGATTTCTCCAATTTCATGTTTAGAATTTTTACTGTTTACATTTTTTTAATTTCTTATTTAGAAAGTTTTTTATATGACAATTAATTTTTTAAATTTTCTATGTAGAATTTTTTAATATGGTATTTTTTCTAACATAATATAAAACAATTACACTTGGTAATATTATACAAAATTATTTAATAAATGACAAATAATTATTCAAAATTACTTATGAGACTAAAATTAATAATATATGTTGATTGATATTGATTTGAATAAGCTTGGATCGAGTTTTGAATTTCAAATTTAAAATGATTTTTGAAATTTTATTCTATATTTTTATTTATTAATATACCAAAATGTTGTTATTCTGCTACGACATTCTAGGAAAGCTCACTAAAGAAAATAATTTCCAATGGAGCAAAGAATATGATTCCAATAGTGGGTGATTGGATTGGCATCATGGTGCAACTATATGGCTCACTAAAAGGAATCATCACATTATTTTTCATCATAAGGAAAATCTCAAAAGTAATGATATATATGGACCATATATTCCCCTCAATCATGCAACTTTTCCTAAGTGTCGATCCTAAATTGTTTCCTTCAAGAAACTTCAAGTTATGACGTAAAGAGATGTTCAAATTATGTCTTAATTTAGAGATAAAGATTAGTATTAAAAGAAAATTAACAATGTTTCATTTTCCAATAAAATTTTTTTTATATGCATATTTCAGTGTATATAAATTTTTTCAATATAGAAAATTATAATGAAAAATAAATCAATTGCTTTCTATTTTATTCATATGACATAATTTTCATCGGATATATATATATATATATATATATATATATATATATATATATATATATATATATATATATATATATAGATTGAAAAAACA